>APFE030871405.1:0-19297 GCA_000404065.3 Pinus taeda | reverse complement strand
ATGGATGTGTCATTCAGGATAGCAAATTGGAGACAGTTGCAACAGGAGTACGCGTGGGGAATTTGTATAGACTGGATGCAAGGAGCATACCACAACAGGCGATGGTTGCAGCAACATCAACAACTGAGAATCTCTGGCACCAGATATTTGGACATATCAATCTACAAGATCTCATCCTGCTTAAAAATAAAGGTATGGTCGATGGACTTCCTACTTTGCATAATATCAAACTGGAATGTGATGGATGTGCACTAGGGAAGATGCATAGAGATGAATTCCCTGTGCATGTCAACAGGAAACAAAGAGATATCCTAGAGCTAGTGCATACAGATATCTGTGGACCTATGCAGACTAGGTCTTTAGGAGGTGCATATTACTTTCTACTGTTTATAGATGATTGCACTAGGTTCTCTTGGGTATATTTTTTAAGCAACAAGAGTCAAGCTTTCAGATATTTTAAAGAATTTAAAGTGATGATAGAGAACCAAACAGCAAAGAAGATAAAAATTCTCCGCTCAGATCAAGGGGGGGAATACAGGTTAAATGAGTTCATGAACTTCTGCAAGTAGCATGGGATTATACAACAGTTTACAGTGCCACACACTCCACAGCAGAATGGAGTAGCAGAACGCAAGAACAGGACCCTGGTGAAGTGCGCCAGAAGCATGCTTCAAGGTAAGGGCATTTCTAATGGTCTTTGGGAAGAAGCCATTAATACTGCTGTTTATTTAAAGAATAGGAGTCCCACCAAATGTTTAGGCTTCAAAACCCCTTTTGAAGCATTGTTTGGACTCAAACCAGCAGTTGATCATCTGAGAATATTTGGATCTAAAGCTTTTGCTCATGTACTGAAACCAGATAGGAAAAAGCTAGATCCCAAAGCCTTGAAATGCATATTTGTAGGATATGGCACAGAATACAAAGCATACAAATTATATAATCTTGTGACTCATAAAGTGTTTGCAAGCAGAGATGTTATTTTCCATGAACAGATAGAAGATGGAAAGAAAGACTCTGATGATGAAAGCCACATTCCATTCTTGATAGAACTGAGTAGTGAAGATGAAGAAGAACAGGTGCAGGAGCAGGAGCAGAAACAGGAAGAAGTAGCAGCAGATGGCATAATAAGTGATGATGCAGGCCTGGAAAATACTGAAACAAAAAGAGTTGAGGTAAGTTCTTTACCTAGAAGATCAGGTAGAAAGAATAGACTACCTGCAAAACTTAGAGGCTATGCTTTAATGTCCAAAATTTTGAACATTGTAGGAACCTTAAATTATGAAGAAGCAAGTAGATCAGATGAATGGAGGGCTGCAATGCATGAAGAAATGGAATCCATTTATAGAAACCATACTTGGGACTTAGTTGAGCTGCCAGAAGGAAAAACCCCTATAGGTTGTAAGTCGCTGTATAAACCTAAGATAAATGCAGATGGCACTGTAGAAAAATTCAAAGCAAGACTGGTAGCAAAGGGTTATTCACAACAAGAAGGAATTGATTTCGATGACACCTTTGCCCCTGTAGCTAAACTTAATACAATTAGAATGCTAATCAGTTTAGCAACAAAACATAAATGGAAGCTACACCAGTTAGATGTTAAATCTGCATTTTTGAATGGGGAATTAAAAGAAGAAATATATTTAGTACAACCTCTTGGATTTGTGAAAAAGGGGCAAGAGCATTTAGTGTGTAAACTGCATAAGGCGCTCTATGGATTGAAACAAGCACCCAGGTCATGGTATGACAAAATTGATTCATTTTTTGTTCAGCATAGTTTCCATAAGAGCCTCAACGATCCAAACCTGTACACCAAGATAAATAAACAGAGGCAAATCATTTTGATTTCTTTGTATGTAGATGACATGATAATAACAGGGAATGCAAATAGTTTAATCAAAGAAATCAAGTAGCAAATGTCACAGGAATTTGAAATGAAAGACCTTGGCGATCTTCATTATTGCCTAGGACTGGAAGTGTGGAAAGATTCTGGTCAAACTTTTCTAACTCAAGGAAAGTATGCCAAAAAACTGTTGGAAAGATTCAGAATGGAATAGTGTAAAACAGCAGCAACACCGTTGCAACAAAACCTCAAGTTAAGCAGTGACGATGGCACAAAACAAGTGGATGCCACTTTGTATAGACAGCTAGTGGGAAGTCTGATATATCTTACGACAACTAGGCCTGATTTGGCATACTCTGTTAGTGTGCTGAGCCAGTTTATATCCAGACCACTTGACAGTCACTGGAATGCAGCGAAATGTGTGTTGAGATACCTTAGTGGTACTTGTAATTATGGTATTTTATACACTGACAGTTCTGATGTTACTTTAGCAGGCTATTCTGATTCTGATTGGGCAGGTAACCTGGACGATCGTAGATCCATCACAGGTTATGCATTTAACATCGGATTCGGGGTTATTTCATGGTGCAGCAAAAAGCAAAGCACTGTAGCGTTATCGTCATGTGAGGCAGAGTACCAGGCGTTGTGTGCAGCTACATGCGAAGCCATTTGGTTGAGGAGATTACTTAGTGATGCAGGTGAAGGACAAAAAGCAGCAACCAACATCAAAACAGACAATCAAAGGACAATAAAGCTTGCATACAATCCAGTTTTCCATAAGAATACTAAACATATTGATACTCAGTTTCACTTTGTACGGGAAAAGATACAGTCTAAGAAAATTTGTGTGGATTATTGTAATACCTGTGATAATTTAGCTGACATTTTTACTAAGCCTCTAGGGCGAATAAAGTTTGAGTTACTTAGAGGGATGTTAGGTGTGCACAATAACCCTTTCTTCATTAAGGGGGGGAGTTAGAAATAATGAAGAAATGGTTATGTGGTTGTAACGTTACCTATTACTTTAGGAGTTGTTCCTAGAATTTAGGAGGTTGGTTTCAACTACCTATTTTTCAGTCATGTATTTAATATGTAATATTCATTCATTGTAGGTATTGAGTGAACGAGAGAGAGAGTCTCCTCCTTGTATGAGTGCAGTCTCCAGGTGATGTACACACCTGTGAGCTGCAACTCCTGATTAATTCAAGTTTCATTATTTTTATCTTGGTACTGCCCACTGGTAGGTCATAGGCAAAGTCCAAATCCTCTGATTTCTAGTATAGCATTTCATCATTGATCTTTCCTCTTGACACTTGTGTTAATTGGTCAAGATTTTTGCATTGCATTAGTGGACCTTGGGGTTAAAATATCGCAGTGACCATACCGTTGCGAAGACGAGTCTGACAGTAATATCTGCAGATATGATCAACACTCTTTACTGGCAAAGGTCTTACCACAGAATTTGGATATCCACCTTAACTTGGCAGAGTTGGATACAGTTTTAGTGATGTTTACTGTTTCAAGAACAAAAATGGAGGCACTTTTCGTTTGGTTGCATTTTGAATCCTTAAGTTTTGGATAAAATTCTGAAACCGAGTCATCTTTCAGTTCTTGTGAGTTGAAAAAGTCTTTTTATTTGTTTACCGGACATACTCGGAACAAATTATTTATTTCTCTGTTATTTGTTTCCTGCTTATGATGGCCATTGCAAAACCTCAATCCCTTTGTTGTTAGAACAACGCATCATAATCAGTATTTTCTGTTTGAGACCAGTTTGTTATAAGATTATGGAGAGGGAAGCAACACGAGGTGAATTCTCAGTTTATCACTGCCTTTATTCAGTGATATTTCCCGAGTTGAACCATGGTAAATATGTGATAGTCCCTTGCTTTAATTACTGAATCAAGCGTTTGAACTTGGGTGTGTCTCTGTTGATCCGACTTTAGATCATAACTGCATCATGTTTAATGTTTTGGGGATCGAGGAAGAACCTTACGCAATCATTGGTTTAGAAGCAATCCGTTGATATTTTTAGGAGGAAGCTTTAAGTTTACAGGGTTCTGTTAGAAAGGATTTATGATAAGATTAATTGACAAGTGATTCAGTGTGAACATTTTAGGTTATGTATTTTAAGTTTTGTAGGCTGAATTAGCTCAGTTTTGAGGGTAGATCGAAGAATAAATAGTCGTCTGGGAATATTTAAGTGTGTATGTTACAACTAGAGTATTTTAAAAGTACTGCTTGAATTTAATCTTCAACCCAATTTTTGCATTGTGAGCAGGTTAGAAAGCTGAAACACTAACAGCCTTTTTCTGTAAAACGAAGTTGAAGAGTTTTACGAGGCATACATGACTTGACATGCCTCATTAGTGCCCCTTTTTCTTTAGATTCCTTTTGTTTTTGTTTGAATGTCCAATTACCTGGAGCAGTGCCACTTTTATATTACTTAGGGAATAATTCCTATCGTATATGGCTAGGAATTAGAAATATCTGTCTAATAGAGGTGGAATGGACGTGTTCCGATCCTAGTTCTCACCATAATCCTTATTTTGGCCCCGTTGGCGTCTTTCAAGAGATTGGGTAAGTCTGCTTTGATCATCCTGATAAGCATGTTTTAGCACTGTGATTTTCATATATCTCATATTTTTTTCGTGTCTTCTCACAGCTATCAGGAATTTAAACGTCTAGAAACTATTGTAACTAGATGAGGGTATTCAACATATCTTGGGAATGTCACATACTGATGGCATCTGCGTAGACCATTTGTCTAACTTTTCATCTTTTCCAGTTGGAAACGGCATAGACATTCTTTATGATGTTGAAATCGTGATGATTATATTGATGGGCTCATTTCCATGAATTTGCAGATTCTCTGAAAGTCACTTCTGCGTTATGTGTTGCACTCGCTGCTGTGTTTGTTGTGATCACGGCTGGTATCGCGATTGTAAAGTCGTTCTGTGGCACCGTCCAAGCGCCAAGATGGTTACCAGATATTGTTGATCATACTTCCTTCTTGAAGCTATTCACTGTGGTACCAGTTATTGTGACTTCTTATATCTGTCATTATAATGGTATGGACTATTGGCCTCCATCTCTTATCCTGCACCTGAATGTAGTATCTTAAGAGTTCGTTAGCCGAATTGGGATTTTAAAATTATGTTCTAATGAATTGTGATCTCTTTGCGCCATGCAGTTCATTCCATATACAATGAACTTGAGAACCCTTCAGAAATGCAGCCCATTGTTCGCACATCGTTGTCAGTGTGCTCAATTGTATACATAACTACAAGCTTTTTTGGTGTTCTTCTATTTGGAGACCAGACTATGGATGATGTCCTGGCCAACTTTGACACCAACTTGGGAGTTCCTTACAGTGCTGTGATGAATGACATTGTTCGTGTGACCTATGTTGTACATCTGATGCTGGTCTTTCCTCTCATATTTTTTGCCCTGCGCCTTAATCTTAACGGGCTTTTATTTCCAGCTAAAAAGCCCCTTGTTTCAGATAATAAGAGGTTCATCTTGATCACTACCGTGCTAATTGGAATCGTTTTCCTCGGGGCATCGTTCATACCCAGTATCTGGGATGCATTTCAGTTCACAGGGGCTACTGCAGCAGTTTGTATTGGTTTCATCTTCCCAGCTTCCATTGTTCTCAGGTAAAGAAAGGCTGCTTTTCATTTCTTCTTGTGTCTTTTATCTTGCTTATATGCAACTTCTAATCTCTGTCATTTTTTACTTGCAGAGACACTCATGGAATCTCAACCAAAAAGGACATATATCTGTCATTGTTTATGATTTTTCTAGCAGTAGTTTCAAGTTCAATTGCTATAATGAGCGACATAAATTCTATGTTCAAGAAAAGTGAGGTAGGCCCTCCACGATCTTGAGGATGCTGTTTTCATCGAAAGCAGCAGGGCATGTATATGAAAGCAGCAGGGCATGTATATAAAGATGTTTTTGGAGCAGAACAAAGAAAAGAAAACTGATCTAGGAACCTGCTTGTAGAATTGTGAAGCGTGGATAAACTAATGTAAAGCCTCTGTAAAGGCATGGAGTAGCCACTGAGCCGGTGCTACAAAATTTTGTGTGGCTACTTAACGATAGGGCATTTACTTGGAATATTCTTCAGAAAATATATTTTGAAGGTCTAGGTAGACCGTAGGTGGTAACGGTTAGAAACATAATTTTCCGGGGTTATGTAAATTTGGAATATTTACTGGTGTGGAAAGCCAGAAACTACAAATGAAGCTGAATATTCATAACCATGAGAAGTCCAAAAAGCCATTTCGAAGATAAAACCAAGGGTCACAAAATTGTTAAACCAGGGGTCACATAATTGTATGTTTATATGCATCATTTAATAATATGCCTCTCGTGCTTATCAATCTCCTCTCTATTTTCGTGTGTCTTCTAAAAGTGGCATCAGAGCTTCAAATCTGTTGATTTCTTCATAATTATGCTGCTTGTATGTTAGATCTGTCTCTCCTATTGTTTATTATGTGAAGCACTGTTTCCCCTACCATATCATACCATACCATATATTTTCTCCCATCTGCATCTAAGATTCTTATGCATATAGAGGCACCCCTCATATATTTGCTCCCATCTGCATCTAAGATTCTTATGCATATAGAGACACCCCTCATTTAGTGTTAGTCTAGTGTGCTTCACCCTAAGATTCATGACCAACCTTAGCTTAATTACCATCTGGCATATAACCACTGGGAATAGCCCTGAATCAGATCGAAGAGAGCCAGAATGGGCATGGAACCTGAGTGGATGTCGGTCTTCTGTTATAACACTAGTGTAGAGTTGGTGGCTCCTCAGCCTGAATGGAGCTCGAACCCACTTTGTTTCTACTTGACTATAGCTAAAGTAGGGGAATCACTACTAAGAAATCGCATATTGCAATAAGAGAACCACTATGGTTCCCATTAAGAGAAAGAATGGCAGCCAACTACCTTCGAACTCAGTTGCTATAAGGAGGGAATATAGAGATATAATGATGTTAAATTTTATTTTCATAATCTATAATCACTAAAAGAATGGCGGCCAACTACCATCGAACTCAGTTGCTATAAGGAGGGAATATAGAGATATAATGATGTTAAATTTTATTTTCATAATCTATAATCACTAAATCTTTATTTTAATTGGTAAATAATTCAATTTGTTTTATTCCATGTTATTTTGGTTAATAGTTTTTTAAGACAAATGTCAACTTTAAGTTCCCTTTCATACTAGATTGTTATTTAGACTGTAAAATAACAAGCTTAAAAAATCACCCCCTCAGACATTTTCTCCATATGCCCATCCAACAAATAGAGGAGAACAACCCCAAACTCAACTCAATTCTCAGTTTGGGCCAAGAAGAAGCTACTCCAAGAATATCTTCGAGGAGAACAACCCCAAACTCAACTCAATTCTGAGTTTGGGCCAAGAAGAAGCTACTCCAAGAATATCTTCGATAAGATGGGGAAGCCCTCTATGAGAAGTTGTTTGGAAGAAAGGATTTGTTGTTGGGGACTCTAATGAGGTCCAAGCGGTCAACATTTAAATTTTTTTGACCAGCAAGATTGGTGATGATACAGCGACAAGAGTACTTTAATTGGGAATACGTTTCATGGTGGCTGAATAGAATATGTGAGAATTTGCAGAGGAAATGTGTTGATGCAACACGTGTCTTTAACAACGAATTCACGTTTATTATTTATTTTTGTTTTGCATCCCAATGATGGAATGTTCACGATGGCTTTGATAGATACCCAAATATAAAACAACTCTAATTGAAACCCAAGGCAACTTTTCTGTTGAGGTATAGAACTCCAGTTTTCTCAGTAGCGTTCGTTTGGATTCAATGCCCATGTGATAGAAATTAATATTTTGTAGAGAGCTTGAGCAAACATTGCACATGTCCTTTGACATAACAGAGATGTTAGATTCGCTTGAACCCAACACTAGGTATTTAACTGCAAGCAAGAACTTACTAAAATAAACACACAATTAGCTTCCTAACAAAAATATTGGGTTGTCCCTCGACAATCATCCCCTTGTCAGAGTTCAAGGTTGTTATTTCCTTTTCAAAATAACATGGAGGAGAAACAAATGGACAAAAACAATTTAAAAAACTATAACAAGGTTGTAAACTTGTGGTGTTTGCTTCAATTGTTGAATAAATTATGTTCATGATTTTACTCTCAAAACCATCCCACTTCTTTTTCAAATTCTCAAGAGCAAGTCCCTTTGCTTTCATATGCACTTACTATCCATGTGTATGTGGGGTTCTCTTCCATTCTAGACATAATAGCCATGGTCTCACACATATTCCATTGTAATTAAGGGAATATTCTAATGGAAGAGGAATGCTCCGTGGAGTAGGTAAGAATGATTGTGAGAGGAAAGAAGGGGCCTTTTCTCCATATAAGGCTTCCTTGTTTGTCAAGGATGTGATATCTTGTACTTGCATACACAAGTCAAATATTGTTTTAACAACTTTGTCAAAAGTATGTAGAAGAAAGGTTGTACTTCCTAAAAGATAGATGTTAAGTCAAATCACCAATGCACTTCCTTTCCTTGTTTCCTTTTGTGGTATTGTGGCACCCTTGTCATTTTTCATTTTTCAAGTAAACCTGTCGTGGTTATTGCAATATCATGTAATTCCTTTTATTCATATGTTTTGCACACATAGCCACAAAATAAAAATAAAAAACATAACAACCACACCATAATCAAATTCCACCATGGGCGGTCATATGCATTTGCTAGTTACACCTCAACCTTGAGTTTTGCACACTGAATATTTACAACCCATTTACATGATATAAAAACAAATATTACTTAACATAAATGAATTGAGTTATACCACATAACCACATTGTATAGATAATACATGATTCATTGCATTATAATTCATGGGTTAAAACAAAGGTATTACATTCCCTTCCCACTTGGAGTAACAACATCCTCAACGAACCTTTCTTCTAGTAATGGGTGTAACACACTCAACCCCCTGATGCCTTATTAGGGATATAGGGAATCTTGACCCAATCTTAAAGGTTACTTCATGGAGATGGGGCTATAAAAATTCCTCTTTTTCCAACATCCTCAAAAATCATTTATGATATCACCATCATTTTCCCCTTGTCAAGAGCTTTTCAATGATATAAATTTTGTCCAAACCTGAGCTCAAGAAGTTATGCCCACTTAAAGATTTTCCCTTTAGGGCGACCTCACCTTGCATACTACCACATGGCACTACCTCAACAAACACATCACCAACCTATCTAGCTCAAACATATTGGTCGTCGAGTCCTTGGACTAAACTTTTATGAGTAAAACCTCTTTATTTCACCTCGCTCGACTTGACAATGGGTTGTTTATTGACGAACCCTGGCTCCCATCAACTATGGTATGTTTACCTTCTCCTCGTGCCTTCATCCACTATGCATACCTTACTACAAAAATTCTTGGATCAATTGATATCTCGACTCCTAATAGGCCAATAAGTCGATAGAATAACTTAGGATAGGTAGATAAGCAGCACCCCCTTGGGCTACCAGGTTGTTGGGAAAACCAAAAGGGGTTACCAACTGTTGATACTCAGACAACCCGACAACCTGAAATCCACATCACTACAACATGAGTGCCACCTGGTAGTCACATTGGTACTCCACTCCATGTCACGCTGCCACATAGACATGCCACATCAATCCCATTTCAACATGCCATGCCAGTGCCATGTTAGCATGCCACATCAACAAGGACTCACTTGGTGCCATGTCATCATGACATGTTAGCACCTAGATCAACTACCATGTGGTAGCCTTGGGTCTACTTTGATTCTCCATGTTAGCATCTGTGGGGTTCCAAAGCACCGTCGTGACCACCACTATGCTCAAAGGTTACTACTACGTCTTCTGGGATTACCGACCCCCTATGAGATACACACCAACGATGAGTCCCAACTCAAGAAGGCTTGCCCAAAATCTAATATGAATTTCAATTGATAGGGATAGTCTCATCATCTAATAGACTATTTTTGTCTTTCGGTATGGGGGATTCCTTTTCGTGTTAGTTTTGATATCTGCCAACGCTCGACATTACGATACTTGATAACCTAATATCTTGATAGTTGGATTCATCGACTAACAACTTTTTCAGGTTTTCCAACATATGGCATTCTCAATGAGGATTCTCACTAGTTGATTATCATGCACGATACTTGAGATTAAAATGGCTACCTATGCTTTCACATTCTTAGAGTAATTATGCATTATGAAGTATTTATTCAATCCCAAAAGCCCTGCACCAAACTCTTCTCTTTGTAACTTCTCCATTGAAGGTAAGAGCTTTTTCCTAGTTGAATTCTTTGAGCAATAAGCTCCTTACAATGCTCATCTTCTTCTTTTTCTTATGCAACCTTGATTTATGTTAGTTTTTATAGCTCAAACAGGTGTTATAGTGTTCAGAGGTGTCATTGAGGCTAAAGACACAAAGGAGTTAACTATCTCCAAGCCCGTGTAATTTTTCCTAAGCTTTACCTAGGAAATATGTCTTAATTAATTCAATTGTGATTTTTTAAATATTTCGTAAGTCTAACATAGGAAAAATGAATAATTAATTGATATTAATTGGGATAAGTTCTATTTTCGCTTGGAAGTTTGTAGAAAATTTCTAATACAATCTTATCCATTGATTAGTTTAAGTTAAATTCTAATCATGACCTTTCATGTGTGACTGATATATTATAAAGAAGATCGATGGATAGCTTTGGAGATCATACATATAAATGTTCAAGTGGGTGATTTTCAAAAGACTGTAGAGGGTTTTAGAAGTAGTGATTTAGGAAATATTTTCTAGAGATTCTTGTTATCAATATTTTTTGTAGGAGGCCAAGTTTTTCCCAATGAGATCGCGAGTTTCATTTGGAGGCCAATTTTCTCAGTGAATTTGCAGGAGGAACCTAGGGTTATTCGTTGGAAGGCAGTGTGAGTCTTCCAAAGGTCACATCAAGTTTTCCAGTGCCGGTGCGAGTTCACCCGAAGCTAGTGTGAATTTGTTGGAGGCCATTCGAGTCTTCTAGAAGGTAGATTGAGTTCGCTCGAAGCCAGTGCGAATTACCATAAAGAGCTAGTGCGAATTTCCAGAGGCTAGTGCTTGTTGCTGGAGGCAACACAAATTGCAGAAAATTGAAGCCATGGGATTTTCCATATAAGTAAAAGTAAAGAAATATTTTTCTAGATATTTTCCAGTGAGAGGCAAGCAGTTGTATTTCTCAATAGCAGTTTATTTCCTAAAGATTAATAATGAAGTTTCGAGATCTCAAAACTAGCTTCCCCACATTGGAGTTTTTCTAGGGATGTTTTGTCCAAAAATATTGGCGTAAATTCTGTGATTAGTTTCTTGCATATTTTCTTTCATTTTCAATTTGTGACCGGTGTTGTTTATATTTTTATTCGATACTTCCAGTGAATCAATTAATCTACCATAAATAAGTGACATGAAGTAATTAACTAGTTAATGACACCCTCTGAGTAACCATAATTTCATAATTTAGTTGTGTTGGACAGCGTATCAAAAATGTTAGTTACATCCTCAGAGGTGTTTGTTAGAGTATCCTCATTGGTTATATCCTCTCTTGCACTCTTTTTCCTTTTCCTTGATTTAATTTCATCTACCTTACTAGTTTCTAGTACACATTTATGAATTTTAGAAGGATTAGGAACTTGTTTGGACTTTTATTTGTTGATATCGCTGGTCACTAGTTCATGCTTTCTTTTCCTCTATAATTTTGATAATTTTTGTAGCATCACTACATTTACTTATTACTTTTCATGGGATTTCATAATCCTCTCATTATTTACCTTGTAACTTAGTTCAACCCTCAAACTCCTGAGAGTTTCCATCCAATCAAGACATGTTTCCACTACCTTTCTCCCATCCAACTCATCTTCCCTCTTATGTGAGGTCTTCTTTAGGATATACTGTACCATTAAGTCGGAAATTTCCTTTCTATACAGCACACCATTGTTACTTTAAGACAATAATGAATTTTCAATACATATACAATTGCATTGGTATTATTGGTCTAAGATTGAGGTTTTTTTTGTTGCTACACCACACACTAATATAGGGTTGGATAAATTAGCAAAAAATTAATTCAATAATGTGGCTATAGAAAAATTTCATTATTAACAAGATTCAATTTAAACTTGCTATTTCGATCCCATTCAATTCAAGTGTTCAACTTTTTCTCTGATACCACTTTGAACACACCCAACCCTAAAAACCAAGCTTTGGACAAGTAGTTATTCCCACTTAAATGTTTTCCTTTTAGGGAAACCTCATGTGATGTACTACCATGTGGCTCTATTTTGGTGGACCACATGGCCAATTTATCTAAAGCACACATGTATTGGCCATTAGGTTCCTAGACTAAACTTCTCTTGGTAAAACTTGTTTGTTTCACTCTATTCTGACCTAATAAAAAAACATCTATTGGCAAATCCTTGCTCATGGCAATTGCCATCAGTCTACTAGCGCCTTGAACCCCTGGGTATCAAGCATACCTTGCTACTATAGTTCTTGAATTAGTTGATATCCTGACATTTGATAGGTCGATAGCCAAGGCCCCAAGAAAACCAAAAGGGCTCACCAATTACTAATCCCTAATAAACTAACATCCCAACATCCAAATCATTATAGCCCATGTGCCACTTGGTTTCCATGTCGGTACTCCACTCCACATCATCCTACCATGTATATGTGCCATGCTAGTGCTAATTTAGCATGAACCTTCTTGGCGCCACATCATCATCACACATCAACAAACCATATAAATTGACATTTGGAAGCCCCTAGGTCCACTTCAATTCTCCATGCCAACATCTACCATGTCAGAACCTTATCAACCTTTGGTACTATTGAGAGGAAAGTTCGAACAATGAGGTCTAAATATTTCCAATATTTAGAAGTTGATACACCCTCGTTACATGACCATAACCAACTATTACAACTGGCATACTCATAAGTTTCTATTACTATCAGAGGTACTCACCAATAGAATCTCTGTGAATTTCACGATGCCCAACACCTAACCTTCTAATATTAGACATAACAAGGTGCTAAAATGTTGTTGTGACCCCAACCATGCTCAAAAGAACTATTCAGTGTCTTTGGATTATTGACCCTCCAAGAGATACACACCAATGATGACTCCCCACTTAAGATCGTTCCCCTAATCCAACATGGACATTAATCTATAGGCATAGTTCGGTCATTTGATGGACTAGTCGATTCCATCGGTATCGGGGAATCCATTTTGTGTTCACATTGAGAGGTACTAAGCCCTGATATCTTGATGCTTGGGTATCTTAATATCCTGATAGTAAGCTTCATTGATTGACATTTTTTGTGGGCTTTTCTAACATTGGGCATTCTCGATGGGGATGCTCACTAGTTGATTATGATGCCTAAAACCCCATGACCCCAACACTCCAATAATTTTCCTTCTCACATAGGTTTCTTGTCATAGCCCCAAGTCGACCATGTGATTATGGGTTGGGGCTAAGACTTCTAACTCCAAAATTACAAAATCTCTTGAGGGACCACTTAGGACTAGCTCTACAGGGCCTAAAACTAATTCCCAATAGGGAAATAATTTTACCCAATATACTTATGAAGACTCAGAAGTCTGTAACAGCCACAAGGGCATTCTCAAACACTACTTGCAACCAAATATCTCCCAAGAAAAAAGCATGAGAAAGACCAATGGCTAAATCTTTTCATATTATTAAGGACGACAAGGAGATGGCCATGGATTGAATTAGTA
The DNA here is from genome assembly GCA_000404065.3 of Pinus taeda. Taxonomy (NCBI): domain Eukaryota; kingdom Viridiplantae; phylum Streptophyta; class Pinopsida; order Pinales; family Pinaceae; genus Pinus; species Pinus taeda. Next base: position 5,624 of record APFE030871405.1, on the reverse strand, counting down.
GATCCATAGCCCCTCCTAGATAAATTGGTTTTCTCCTCCTTCCATCACTTACATAACAAAGAGACCGGTGTACTAGCTTATCATCTGAGGGATGGGGTCCCCGTATGCAGAGTAGCACTACAAGTCTTCTCAATTAAAGCATGAGACAATCACAATTGTTCGAATCCCATAATTGGCTTCGCAAGGGCCATTCATATTGATAGAATACATGAAGAGCATGAGGCTCAGATCAACATGTGCAGTTCCTTCACACGTCATTTCTCTCACAACCATTATAAACCACATACTCCAGAGAACACCTTTAAATATTATATCAATTCATCAAGAGGTACAAGCACAATTATACAATACTTTCAAATATTCATTCATGCATACTTAAAATATATTCACAACATCTTTTAGCTCATAATTACAAGAAAACACAATAACCAATATAAAATTTTTCATAAAGCCTTTAACAATAATGTCATTTCATTAATGGAAGTTTGATACACTTATCTAGTGCTCTGAAGCTTGTTGGAAACTGGGGAAGGGAGAGACACTCTCCACCTAACCTTAGACTCAACTACACTACAATATTTCTTGTAGTTGGCCACCCCCAAGTTAGATCCAATTCCTTAAGGGAAAACTTTACTCAGCGTTTAACAAGGTTATAAATCAAGCATAAGACATGAAGACCACTCTCCTTCATATCTAGTACTCGGGATTTTCACTTCAATTTTTGAGTCATGGCCTATTGATATAATGAAACATGGCCATCTATGGCTTTCACAACACAAAAGGGATCCATTTACAAATTTAGTAGTCCCTTATTGCTTCCCTCCTCTAGTGCCTTACGTGCCTTAGTTAGACGAACTATTCATAAATTCTTCCAAGCCCATGAACCTCATATGAAGGATTCCTATCTAATTACTAGTCCAATTCACTTCAGAACTCACTCCTACATCAACTATGAATTATAAAATGGTGACTTTGACTTCGTTACTACATACCAGATATTGGTTGTAGATAATCAAGTTCCAGACTTCCACCTCCATGATGCACTGTTGTGCTATGCAGGCCACCTTTGTGTGAATCCTTCAAGCAAGCGTGCCAAGATAATTTGGGAGGAACAACATACTTTAATGGAAATGATCCAAACATATCTAATATGCAAAAGTTATGTCCCCAAGAAGTTCATGTACCAAATAACCACCTCAAGGCCTATAAAAATCTTAGCACTTAATCTTTTGGTGTTAGGGTTTTGGACCTATATGGTTCTTTCTTTATGCTAAAAGTCCATTCTTTCGACCTTTTGTAATAGATTTTCAAATATGTGTAGCTGCCATCTCTCCCTCTTCGTATATAGCTGCTACCATTTTATCCAGTTTGTGTTCTACAATATTGTATTGTTTTTATTTATTAATAGAAGTTGGGCTTTCATTAGGTTATCATGCTCTCTACTATATTTATCTCTTTGTGTGTTTATTTTCTTTCCTACCTTTCATTTCATTCCTTGTACAACTCAGATCATCCATTATCATCCTTATAGTTGAGCACCTCCATCTTGAGACTTGTAATGGTCTCCACTAGTTCTCTATTCCCTAATATTCCCTCTCCATGTCCTTTTGGTTCTATTTTAGTATTACCCATGTTAGTATTCCTTCCCATAACTTCTTCTTCATGGTTATAGGAACCCTAAAAATCTTCCATATCCCCAATCCTCACATTGAATTTAACAAGCCTAGCTCCTCAATGCCCTTTGAGGGACATGGTATAATTTTTATTACAAATTAGAGCTTGATTCAATGATATTCTCTCATATTATTATTCATTACATAATTTTTTGTTCTTAAGATATGTTCTTATTAATATGACCTGCGTGGTATTTAGTAAGCTTACATTATGCTGACAACCCTTAGAGATTGAGCCTTATCTATCTAACTCTCATGTATTTATTGAAAAATAATAATTCTTTCGCGATTTTTTTTTACAAAGATCTCATATCATTCCAAATGTTCTTCCTTTTGCGATATGGTGAAATATGTCCCTTCCCATATTTGTAGAAAAGTTTACTTCTCTGTGACATATCACTGCTACAAGGAGATTCTTTGTATCTTGTCCATTTTGCTAGAAAATCACTTTATTCTCTGATAGGAGAAGGATCCCTCTTTATATCACAATGGTATTCATTTTCTTGGAGAAATAGAGAAAAGTTCACTTTGTATCATGATGGAATTCACTTTCCTAGAAACATGGAGAGAGGTTCTTCATGTATTACGATGGAGTTCAATTTTTTGATGGCATGAAGTCATGTCCTAATCAGAATGTTACGTCTTTGTGAAATGGAGTTTGATAGCTTCAAAATTCCCCCGCTCTTATCCTCAACATTGGAAAAAGAGGATCTCAGTGAGGTATATCGTGAATGAATTTAGGTGCTCAAGCAATGTTCCGTGGAATCTATCATTTTTTGTTTAGAGAGTTATGTTTTCAATTCCTTTGGCATCATTTGATTGGGTGATAATGGCCTTAGACCAAGGCAACCATTAGGGTAATTTTGAAGTATAAAATGAGCCGTTTAAGGAAAATAATAAAATAAGAGATGAATTTTTAAAGGAAAATAAATAAAACTACTTTTTTATTGTATATTTGGCTTATCTCCTTATAGGTTTACTTAAATGTAAATTGTGGGTGCCCCATGGATGTGGAATTAAATTTTGCATCCAAAAACTACCCATTCTACATAATTTTGAGTAAAAGAATGAAAATACATGAACAAATCGTGTTTATTTCAAGTATTTTTATTTTTTATTTTTTTTTTCATGTATTTTCAATTTTTTTCATTGTGGGTCTACTCAAAAGTATGTAGAGTGGATACTCGTTGGATGATTCAACATCCAATGGGTGCCCATATTAGAAGGTATTGTGACTGAAGTGAATGTTAGAGGCACGAGAATAAGCCTTTATTAAAAAGGGGAGACTCAAGAGGGAAAAATCTTCTTAGAAAATTTGATGATCAATATTGAAGAGTTCACCAAAGAGCTCTTGAGCTAGTGGAAAGTATAAAGAAGGGTTTACGTGGCTTTGGAGTGAAGGATTTTGGTATTTTCCAAGCCAAAAAGGACGACTTATTACTTTGGATGTATATATGTTTGGGCTATTTAGCATTTGTAAATAGGGAAGATTTTAGGGGCTACTATTTATAGATGGGTTAATATTCCATGCTTCTTCCAAAAAAAAGATTTGCCAATTTCCATTTTTCTAAAGTCTTCAACCTCGGTCCTTAGTTATATGATGGAAAAGAGGGATGTGATCGAGAGCTAGCAAGTAAAGGGATTACTGGAATACCATACCACCAAAGGATTTGGAAAACAAACTTTATATAAGCATCTTTGGTACAATGTGGCTCTAGTCGATGGAATGACACTTGACAATGAACATTTTTGTTATTTAGGCGTGTTAGTTGATAGCACCAGGATCTCAAAGTATCATAGTAACCAAGTATTGGATTACTAGAAACATTGAGCAGTGATGTCATGATGACCTCATCCATGATGACATGGAAATGCTAGGGGTAGGACACACCTCACCTTGATTTGAATTTTTTTTTCCAGCTATGCAATTGTGAGTAATATGTTGTATACATTAGCAGTGCCATGTGGTAGAGGACAGGTTAGCATACACCACATGTTGGAATATGATTGGGTATCAAAGGAATGAGGTGGAAAGCTGAGCTGCCATATCGACATATTGAAATTTTGTGGGGGTTGCACTTTGGAAAATTGATGATATACCAATATCATGGTATAGACATCAACAATGCCACATGTTAGGCACATCAATACTTGTCATGCATCAGATGTTGATTGGGGGTCAAAGGGTGAGGTGGCATACTAAGTTGTACCACCAACCCATCGACATATAAGTAATTGTAGCGAATGACATTGTATAAAGTTTTCTGATATTGGCATATTTCCATATTGGTGTCTCGACACCTCGAATGTGTATAACGATGGCATATCATCATATAAATGTATTGGGCAACAAATTTTCATATTAGAACACCATAGGTCTGGATAATGTAATTTTTTATGGAAAACCCTGATATGGTGGGGCTTTGGTATTGCAAGAAGCGAACATGAACAAGTGTGGGAGTGACACATGGAAGAGGGCCTCCATGTGTCATCCATGTGGGTTTTACAAATAGTGATGTGACCTTAGTAGAAGAAATTTTCAAATGGGCATAACTTTGTGCTTGAATCTTAGAATGAGATGAAGTTTATATCGTTGGAAAACACTCGATGAGTAGAAGATGATGGCGATATCGGAATTGTAATTTGAAATGATGGAAGAAATATGAAATTTGATAACCCCATCTTCATAATAAACTTTTAAGATATGGTCTAGTTACACCCTACAACCCTATGCGACTTTAGGCAGGCAAGTATGGTACACATATAGAAAGAGATAAAAAAAAATAGGTAGCTTCTAAAAAAGGCACTAAAAATGAACTTCAGACATCAAAATTATGCTCATTTGAAAAAGAGGAATGATAAAATAATGAAGGTGCCACATAGAAGGTGTAGGTTGATCCACATGGTAATTGGTCCATATTGAAGTTGTTGAGTTATAAATAATAATAAGAAATCTACCCTCCTTGATTAACTTTGTCCTATAAACTTACTTTTACAAATAAGTTACTTTTATAATGTAAGTTACCCATTTTCATAAAATAGGTGAAAAGCACTTTTAAAATGAAGTAATTTTGAAAATTAAAGTAACATGCAAGATGTAAGTTTAAAAAAGAACAATAAAATTACTTCATGGGTAATTTGATTTTCTAACTTAGGTGAAATGTACTTTTCTTTCTCTAGCCAGGCTAAGCCTAGGCTAGGCCAACCCCAATATTGGACGAAATAATGGACTTGATCTATTAGAATGATGGTCTAAACCCATAAAGTTTTAGAAATAATAGAATCTAGAAGTTCTTTAATACATGGTGTGATATAGGTTCAAGGTCTCAATTAACAATGGGAGCAAGTCTTCATAAGTTCTTTGATACAATGTTTGATAAATATGGCATATCTACATAGATCAAACACTTTTAAACATCTACTTACACACACATTAAAATTTAAAATTTAGTTTATGTCTTGAATTAGTGCTCGACTAGCTAGAAACATGATTTGTTTTCTTATTCATCTAGGTTTAATTTTGAGGAACATGTTTGGCACATTGTGATAAGGCTTGAAGAGTAGGCGGCCCATAAGATAAGCTTCACTCCAGTGGGGTTGGGATGTCTCAGCTCTTGCTAAGTCATAAGTTATTGGTATATTTGGCTTGTGAGTTGTTGAATATACTCTTGTGACTTGGCTCTTCCTTACTAATATGTGGCCATAATTCAGATTCAAGCATTAATTAATAATTCATGTTCAGGCATTTATTAATAATTAATAGTAAGGGATTCCACCTTGTCCCTAGAGATTTTGGGGGTCCTAATCGAACTTCCATCTTGTATTGTCCCTTCACTTAGAATCGGGATCCAACATTATTATATTTTTTCCCGCGCATTGGTTAAAAGAAGGTAAAATAGCCATTAACACTTTCTTTGCTTAACGCATATTAAAATATTTTATTTCATAAAT
>APFE030871404.1:0-18247 GCA_000404065.3 Pinus taeda | reverse complement strand
ATTCTAAGGTGTCAATGCTAGAATTTCCTGTGTCTCCAGAAGCCATTTCTATTGTCACTGAAATTCCGAGAGGAGGACAAGAGTGGTTCAAAATTTTTAAATTTGACATGAGTCCCTGTAAGGAATTTTTGAAGGAACCGTATGTAAATGAGGACCTCACCAAAACTGTGCCAAGGAGTTACTTAAAAGAACATTTTGTTCTGCTCCTTACATGCATCCAGAAATACTTAACATGTGAGGGGAGGTACAACAAAATTTATTCCTATCATTTCAAACTCTTGTTGCATTTCACAGGTAAAGTATCAATAGATATCCCTTTCTACTTGTTCAGAAGCCTTACTAAAATGTGTGATAAAATCCAGTTAAAGAAAGATGGTTGTGAAACATCCCTATTTCACCATGGTTTAGTAAAGCTGCTGGTGTTAGATGGTTTGCAAAAAATTGGTAGAGATTGGGATTCTTTTATTTTTATGGCCGGCTTTCAAAGCAAGATAGGCCTCACTCCATTCCCTGTTAGGAAAAGGGAAGGAAGAATTGAAGAACCTACTCTGGCTGAGCTCGGAAATGAGGTGAAAGACCAAAAGAAGCCCAAAACCAAGTCGAGTAAATCAGAGAAGTCTGTGGTTATAAAGGAGACACCTAAATCATCAGCAAAGGGGACACCTAAGTCATCAAAGGAGAAAATCAAGCACCAGAAAGATGCAGCAGGGTCAAGTGGAGTTGAACAGGTGTCAAGAGTCAGAACCAGAAGTCATTTAAGTAGAGAAAAAGGTAAATCAATAGCTGTGGAAGAAAGCCCTATATCAAAAGCTAGTCTAAATGATTTGCTTGAGGCAATTGATTTTGAGCAAGCTAAATCAGTGCAGGTTGAGTCAATGCCTATTGACCTAACTCAGTCATCACTTGATAGCACCAAAAAATCAAAGGCCTCAAAAAGGTTAAGGTTTGAGGAACCTGGTAATGAATTTATGTTTAAACCACGAAGGCCAGTCACTAGGAGGCAAATCAAAGTAGCTGAGCAATTGCACAAGGAAGAGGTAGCTGTGAAGGTACCTGCAACAAAGGAAATTAAACAACTGCCTAAAGCAGAGAAGGCAGAGGAAATGAAAAGAAAACCATGCACAAGAAGACAGGCAAAAGAAATGGAGAAGCAGCTACCCAAAACAGAAAAAACAAAAGAAATCAAGAAGAAAGATATGGATAAAAAGGTCCCCATTGCCAAAGAAACAAAAAACTTCATCTTCAAAGGAACAATGGGAGGCAGCCGAGAAAGAAATGGCTAATATGGAGAAAATTGTAGCAGAAATTGCAGCCATGGAAAAAGAGGTTGCAAAACTAAAAGCTCAGCTTGGTAAGTTAGCTGCCAAATAGAATTGCAAATTTTAAAGGTCAGGTGCTACCCCAAGATTTTGTTTTATTTTTCTTAAGTTCATTGGTTTTTGAGGCATGAAAACACGGCATATATATGGAAGATAAATTAGGAGTTTTGAAGCCAGAAGCGAAGCTGTTGCAGTCACAAAGGATATTGATAAATTTAGTGAAGACTGTATTTTTGAAAAGAACAGCAGTTTCGTAGCGCGCTACGAAACTGTTGTAGATGACTGTTTTGTAAGAAAACAATGAAGTTGATGCTAAGGTCAGCAAATTTTGAAAGGAATGCCTCGAGGGCAGGAAAGAGACCATACAAGGCTATCTAAGCATTCAAAGAGTGACAGGTGTAAGTGTTGGAGAAAAAGGTGAACGATTTTGTTTTTTTGCTAAAGTCTTCCTAAAGCTACTTTATGACCGAATTATTAGGGTTCTGGTAGGGTTACCGGAATTTTGGGTTGAACACCTATTCAGTTCACAAAGCATCCAGATCATAAGGCATATGGTGTTATGCGTGGTTATTAAAGGTATTAAATAGCTTGAAGCATGTTCTTTTGGAAATGAAGACTGATGGAAGGCAGGGACCATGAAAACAGGGCACACATCTTCACCAAATAATGAGTCATCTGCACAGCTAGAATCCAAGGCAGCTCGTTCAGTGAATGCCTCTCCAATATATTTCAACCACTACAGAAATGGTACAGGTGTCAAAGCTCAAGAAAGCATCATGCACACGAGGAGATAGAATTAGAGTTTCAATAGGATTAGGACTCTATGTATTTACAGCGCAATACCTTTGTATTTAATAAGTTGGTTTAGATATAGATAAGGCAATTAATGATAGATTTTCGAGCTCCCCTCATGCTGGAGGAGGAGACTCAAGGTAGTTTAGTTTTGTTTTCCTATATATAGGAAAAACTCTGATGTAAAAAGGGTTGGAGATTTTTATAAAAACAGAGTGTTCATATTGGCTTATGTAAAGGACTTTGACAGTAATAGAAAGGATACTTTTTCTTCCCAAGATTCATCTTGTGTTTCAAATGCTCAAAATATATGTGATTTGGTCTTTATTCATCTTATTTTACAATTCACTAAACATGCAATCACTCTGAATTCACCTAGTGCTCAGACTTCCTGTGTATACTTGTAAGTTGAGGTTCTTGTCCTTCATGTTTTACATCTCTTTAGTTACACAATCACTCTGAATTCACCTAGTGCTCAGACTTCCTGTGTGTACTTACGAGTTGATGGTTATTTGATGAATGTCTTGAATGTTTAAACATTACATGCCTTGGCTTCTATGAATGAATAGTTAATAGTTTACTGAAGGATGTTTGACTCCATGAGCCCAATGGAAGAGATGTTATGTTATTTGTCCGACCAGCATGTTTACTAAATTTTCATTTCAAGAGTTAGCCCTCTTTGTGTCTAAAGATAAATCAGTAGTTTGTTTTGAGAGAGCCCGCTCAGGTTAGGGAGGCTAATCCCTAGCTAAAAGTTTGGTCTGAAACAGTTACATAAGGTCTTACTGATTAGCAGCCATCAGTACTGGTTTTGTGATAACAGGTACCATACTCTTTTTTTCATAGATCTAGTTGGGCAGTAAAGTTTGTTAAAATATAAAGGCACATTTCATTTCCATTTGTAGTGATGGGCATGGAAGTGAGACCATGGGGTATAGACCCCTTTATTCCTTCTAATATAGTTGAAACACGTTCTAATCAGCTAGGTAAGGGTTTTGGTCATCCACAACCAAATCCGATGTCATTTTTCATCAAAGATATGGGGTTTGGCTCTCTTGTGTGTGACAATGTTGATCACAATATTTGTTGCAACACCCACAACCACTCATATATGACCAAAAGGACATCAAATCTGGTAGATCCCTTGACGAGTCAACAAAAGAAGGAAAAATTTCATAGTTTCATAAAATACCTAAATAGAAAATCATTTGAATTTTGGATTCAAGGATGGGATCTTGTGGAAAATTTGAAACATGCCATCTAGATCCATATGGGTATATCAACATTACTTCAGGTCCTTGAATATGAAGAAAAAGTGTTACAAGATACATGTTAGTTGGAAGATTATGGAGTGAGAAAGGAATTAACCATTATTCTGAGTCTGAGAATGAGGGGAGGGTCTTTCATCCACATAAACTTGAATGCAGACACTAGAATATCTAATGGATCCATATAATTTATGGACATACTCAAAGGGAAGAATGTTTCCCCATCCAAACAACCTCATATTTTCTAGGACCTTACATAGTTGAGCAAACAGATAAGATATTGGTTATGCAAGTAGTATCCCCAAAGGTAAAGTCTGAATTTCTTGACCTCTAAGCCACAATATTAATTTGTTGGTTTAATGGTTTCTAGTCGAAACCAAAATCTTTATGTGAATGAGTGTAATCTTCTTGGAAAATAAAGTGTGATCTCTATTTGTGCTCAAAAGGATTTTTCATAGTCCATTTTGACACACAACAAGAAAGTGACAAACTTCTTAATGAAGGATCATGGTTCCGGGTTAGAATTGGGCTCTTTATAGCCCATTGGTTCCCAGTTTTTGATGTAACAAACATGGTGGTAACAACAATTCCAATATGGGTAAGGTTACCAAACCTTCATCTCCCTTTTCGGCATCATCAGGTCTTCAAGGACATCAGATATATCCTTGGAAAATAAAAAAAGATAGACTCGGATAGAACATCAAAAGGAATCTTCACCTTTTCCATGGTATGTGTTGAGATTGGTCTTAGTAAAGGCCTCCTTGATCATATTCTTTTAAAACATGAAATTTTTTGAAGGACATTGGTTATCGACTATGAGAACACAAATTTCAGATGTTGATATTGCTTCTAAATAAGGCATCTGCAAAATCATTTTCCTCAAGCAAAAAAGGAACCAAAAAAGAAAACGAGGCAAGGCTAAAACAAGAGCAAAAGTGGAGGGATGGTAGTTCTGAAAGAACACAAAAGATGAAAAAGAAGAGCTCAAGGAAGAACACCTAAACTCATAAATATAAACTTAATCCAATGGTAGTGAAGAGGAAAGAACTAAAACAAAGGACAACACTCAAATGAGACAACATAAAAGGAGATTATAGTTCTAGATTAGCATAAAGAGAAATTACCTACAAAATAAGGTCTAGGAGGCATAATAAGATTGCATGTTCTATTGGATTCTGACAAATAAGTTCCAACTCACATGGCTAGAAATCAGATGGGAATAGTTACAACCATACTCAATCAAGGAGTATGGAGAAAAGTGGAAATAAAGAAATAAAAAAGGGGAAATTAGATGATTTTAACCATTTTTAAACCCCTAAAATTTTGATGTATTATTTTTATAATGTCTTTGTTCACAGTGGACATTAGCTGAAAGGTTGGTTTATTTGAAATGCCTTTGGACATCTACAAAAACGTAATTTTATTCCTGATTATCAAGTTGAATAAAATTAGGATTCTTTATTTGGAAAAAAAAAAAACATATATCATGGCCCTACAAAATACCTACACTTAGGCCTAGAAGAAATTTTATAAGCATATTATTACTTGTTGGTAACTTTTTATTATGTAACTCTTATATATTTTTTTGAAATATGTGGAGGGAAACTATCTTAGTAGATCTAGGGATCACTTCTCGTTGGCTCATTAGCAAAACCTAATCCCAAGAGCATCAAGGAGAATTGACGACGTGACCTCCCATTGGAAAATCCCTTTAACAATGGGAAATAGACTAATTGAGCTAATCATTGGTCCGCAGAAACTGTTATTAATTAATTATGTTTATTTTAGAAAATGGTTTCTAAATTTCTAATTTAATTATCAATAACTATTAGGTGGATGGTAGGTATTTAACCTCCATAAAATATTTTAGAATATTCTTAGTAGTATATAGAAATTATAAGTTGAGATTTGTTTCCAAAATAATTGTGCCTCTTTTCCTTTTTTAATTAAATTCATTAATTAAAAAAAATTCATAAAAACAAGTGTCTTAAAAAATTATGGTTTTTTGGGCATGCAATATTGATAAGTCATGGTATTGTAACAAAGCCTATTTATAGATTAGGAATTTCCATAATAAACTCAGAACGAATCCCGATAGAATCATGTTTCCTTTTAATATCTATTATTTTTATAGATTTTGAAATTTTAATAATTTAAGGTGTATAATAAATAAATATTTTAATATTTATTATGAATTAATATTTACCTTTATTTCCTAACCATTCGATTTATATGGTTATACTCATTGTGAATTTAAAAACCATGAATGATTCGAAACAGATACTAAATCAAGAAGAAAAGGTATTATAGACTCATGTGCAGGAAAATGCCTATATTACTTAGTGCAATGGATCGAAAAGATTGCAAATAATATAGACAATTAACAGTCAGAAAACATAACAGACACACACATCAACACAAAAAATAATCAAGGAGTTCAACAGACTTCTTGGCTACATCTCTTGGTCCAGCTTTTGGTGTCGACCAATATATTATGTCTTCAAGAACATAATTTACAAGTGTGAGCTCAATCAGAGCCATAACACAACAAACATAGATATTTCACAGGGATTTCACTCGAAAACCTTGAGTCTAAGGAGTGCACAGGCTCTCCCTCTTAGTGCCTCTGATCAACTATCCGTAGCTATGCATTTTCTTTGACACTCTGTCTCCCCTTTATCTTTGACCTCCTCTTCTCTGTGCTGCCATTGAATGGATTTTAAGCCTATCGATGTTGTTGGTTCAATCCCCTTCTTGGGCTCTCTGGCTCTTGGCGCTGTCCCTTCATCTCCCTGTTGAGCATTTAAACAACCATTGCAAAAATGCTTAAGGCATTGAGGCCACCTATTTAGAAATGGAAGGACCGGGTGCAGGTGAAAATCCCTGAGAACACACTTTTCCGTTTACATAGGGAATACATGGAAATAAACTGAAACAGTGGAAAATCAGACTGAAATGCCAAATCCAGACTTCAAACGATATAAAGTATGCCCTATAATCCTCTCGGGCCTGCCTTGATCGTAATCACAAGTCGCATTGGCTATGGGTCATAATCCCTTTGTATTCCACATCGTTGATCTACCTTCAATCCTACAGTTCACATCCAACCCTATCATCGAACTAGCTCATGCCTTCTTCACCATCTAATCCGTGATCGTTAATCCAATAGCTGACGGTCATTTCAGGCGGCCCACTTGCACGGGGAAAACCGACCTGAAATGAGTGGTTTTCTCTCTCCTGTGCCATGCTACGTGTCAACCAGTGTATGGAATCGGGTGAAGCCCTTCGAATACCACTTGCCGCATGTAGCTTGCTCGAATTACCGTTTACCACGGAACTCATATCCTTTGCCGTTTAATTCATAACTCCTTCGGGTCCACTGAAAGCCTTCCGCCTGTGTTAAGTCATCCCTTTAGGAATATGCGATGTGATATATGTAATCTTTGCGATTGGTTTGCGCGCTTGATCAACGGTCCATGTTAAGTCGTCAATCGTAGTCGCATTTCCCTTAGGTCCGCCTCCATATACTCTACTGGCCTCTCCCGATGCGATATCCTGATTTAATCTGGGCCGTTAACGAGACTTTACACTTTGCTTCACTTTCCACCATTCCTTAGTGATTTCCTCTACAATATTTGTTTTCTGATAGTTTAATATATATGAAGACTTACATTTTTAGAGGGTTTAAGATCCATTTTGGATCACACCTTCCCACTGAAAAGCTTTTGGACCAACAAAAGTTGGTTTTAGCATTCGAGCAAGTGAGGATACTACTCCTTCACTTGTCTAACTTCTATCCATCATGCTTTACTTGGATTTGAACCTTTGAGTCCCACTCTCAAGTACCCAACATCCCCTTGACGTGTAGTTCTTACCTTCCTGCCCAGAACTGTGTCCTCCTGTTACTCATTGAGATACTCAGGCAACAAATCCCCAATAGAAGGAAACTGAATTTGCTCTCCAGGATCTTCAATCAATGAAGGTTCATACAATCTCAAGTTTTCTGCATTAACGACTGAATAGATCTACATATAAGCTGGTAAATCAAGGTGAAAAGCATTTTCACCAATTTTATCAAGTATCTTAAAAGGTCCATACCTTATTGGTTTTAGCTTCTTACCTTCACCTTGCATTTTGTCTTTGCTGATGTACAGCCAGACTTTATCACCAACTTGAAAACCATGTTCAGCTCGATGCTTGTCATGTCTTGCCTTGTACTTGGCTTGACTTCTTTCCAATTGTTCCTGTACTGCCAGGTAAATTTCCTGGATTTGTTCAATGAACTTGGTTTCTTTGTCCACATCACTGTGTCCATCAACTGATATGTCTTTACCAAAGAAAAAATCCAAGGGAGACTTTGTATAAAACCAAAACAACTCTCAAATGGAGATCTCCGAGTAGAAGAGTCCTTGGCACGGTTGTAAGCATGCTACAATAGCCTCTGAGAAACTGGATCACTGTCTTGTTGACCACTTCTATTTGACCATCTGCTTGTGGATGAAATGTTGTGCTTTTCTTCAATATGGTGTCCATTAACTCCCATAGATCTGACCAAAACTTCCCAACAAATTGAGAATCTCGATCAGATACAATATAAGTGGGTGACCCAAAATGAACCCATACATTTTAAAAGAACAACTTTTTTGTATGTTCAACTATAACCTGCTTGTTACATGGTATAGAAATACACATTTCACTGAACCTATCCACAACAACATACAAATAATCATGACATTTCCTAGATTTTGGCAATCCACCAACAAAATCCATGGAAACACTTTCCCAAGGACGAGAAGGAATTGGAAGTGGAGTGTAGAAGCCTAATTTCCTATTATTGGGCTTGCTTGTAGCACACATTGTACATCCTTTGATATATCTAGAAACTGTCTCATGCATTCTTGGCCAATAACAGAACCTTTGCAATTGTGAAACTATTTTACTTACACCAAAATGACCTAATATGAGAGAAGTATGTGCTTCTCGAATTACGTTAACTATTTCAGTTTGTGGAATGCATAACTTTCCCAAATGATATAAGAGTTGGTCCTTTACATAATAATCCAATTCTTCTACTGGCTTGCCATGACTTAAAGTTGCATCTACATCTCTAAAATCTACATCTTGAGCATATTGTTCAATGTAACTTTCATGCATTATTGAGTTATGCTTAAGTATAGTAGATGCATTTATGATTAGTCTTGATAACGTTTCTGCAACCTTATTGTGTATGCCCTTCTTATATCTGATGACAAGATGAAATTGCTGTAGAAAACCCATCCACCTATAATGTCTTTATTGTTGCAATTTAGTTTGTGAGTGAAAATATTGAAGTGGTTAATGATCTGTATGTATGATTGTTTCTTTACCCATTAGGTAATGCTTCCACTTTTTCACAATTTGTACTAATGCATAAAATTATTTATCATATGTGGGATATTTAACTATCACAAAATTAAATGTCTTAGAATGATAGCATATGGGTTTTCCATGTTGCATCTGTTAGAGTCGGTCTAGGTATCCCTCCGTCAGAGATCAAAACTCTTTTTTGCATTTCATGTTTAGGTGTCCCATCAGTTTCGATCAGTTGCATTTCATTAGGCATGCCATAAATCTAACGGAATGGTTTGTGTCACTCATTCCCCTCGTGTTTGGCACTACTGGTTCAAGTCTGTTCATAAAATCAAGAGGTCAAATTTCTACGTCATGACAAGTGTTCTCGGTCATTAGGTCTAGGGTTAAGTCAATTTGGTTTTGCAAAGTCTAAGGAAGCCAGCAGACCAGAGGGATGTCCTCGATAGGTGGTTATTTCAAAGATTTTTATCATTATACGGCTAGATTAGGACTTCTCTTCAAAACACTGTTTTGAAGATAAGTCGCCATCTCATTTTTGTAATAAATTTTCAAAAATTTCAGTTCTTGAATTGTCCAGGCGCAGCCTTGGTCTCCTTTGCCAAATTATATCACAGCTATCCCTGCAAAAAATTGTCAAAGAAAATCATTATTTCAACCAAATTTAAAGAGGAAACCAAAAAGTCAGAAGTCTATTAATACTGAAAAAGTGTCAAAGACAAAACATTACAAAATGGGTTATGGACCAAGCAACAATCAAAAGGGAGTCTTTATAAAGATATTTCAATACATTTACAAATCATTGTGCATGCCAAGAGTGGAGAAGATCGTTCCAAGGCAAATTTGTGAGTTTGAGTGGAGGTTGGAGCAATTTTCAGGGGCGCGACGCACTAGGTTAGGCGCGCGATGCATTGGCTGTGCGCGGCGCACTGGGCACAAAGCACCAGTGTTAAATTACAAGCGCGTGGCGCACTGGGCACAAAGCACCAGTGTTAAATTACAAGCGCGCAGCGCACTGGGCAAGGCGCGTGGCGCTCACAGTTTGGAGCCCGAAACTTGTTTGAAAGCGCATCAAATCGCCTCCTCTTTGCATCAAATTGTCAGGTAGGCTCATATCCATTACCTTTGCTTGGCTTTTAAAGGTTAATGTGATGGGTTCGTAAAATGTTTTCCGTAGAGATCCAAGTTGGAAATCCCTCCTTTTGTCAATGTAAAAAAGTGTTGTAGGGTTTGAAAACAACGTGTAAGGAAGGTTGTGTTTTTTCCCCATTTCCCTTTGTTTCTCATTCCCAAATTCACCCATTATTCTTCTCCATTAATTCCCTCATTAATCCTACACTACAATCCCTAAAACCCTAGTCCCACACCTCTATTAAAAACACATTAATCCTACCTAACATCCCAAAACCCCAAATCCAATATTTACATGTCCCCTTCCTTCCCTTGTTACATTTTATTTCCAAAGTCCCTAATTCCATAATGTTTTCCCTTTCCTAATATTCCCTTGTGCATTTGTTTCCCCTTGGTCACAACATTATTACAGCAAAGAACAATTTGCATTCAATTGTACACACAGTTTTATACATCAGCATATATATTCCAGCTATCTTGTTCTTAAAGTCATGTCAGAGACAGATTCACTCTATGAGCAGGAGTATGATAGTGATTCTACACCGGACGTTAATGTGCCACGGAGGTATCACAAAAGTGGCAAAGGTGGTCAGCATGTCAGGGAGGAGCCTACTTCTTTGGCTCAATTGCAGGCTTGCACACTTGCAATGGATTGTTTTCAGCGTTGATCATGTTTCCAATACTGTGAGATGATCTCACAAACCCAACACCATCGTGAACTAGTTCGTTTATTTGTTCTTCATTTACATGATGGCCATGTAAACCTCGTCGGAGTAAACTTTACCTTGTCACCAGAGACTATTGCTCAGGCCACTGGGATACCAAATGTAGGAGAGGAATGGAGCAAACACCAACAATTAGACAGATTCTACTATGCGCCATACATCAAACCCGGATATATGAGACACTTGAGCACACTTTTTCCTTTTAGATTCTTGAAGGATGAGTTTGCACCATTGATGAAACTCATCATTCGGTATTTCAGTTGCGAGGGCAGATTCTCACGTCTATATGCGCACCATGTCCGTTTGTTGATGCATTTCACGAGGGTACGTATGATGAACATTTCGTACTTCATGTGTCACAACATAGAGAGTATGGTGACTTTAGTACAAAGGAAGACCCCAGCACAGCAGCATATATCATTATGCGCTGATCAAAATCATAGTGATACATCAGTTGACACAGCAGGGCATTACTTGGGAGGATTTCATCTCCCGTGACTTCTTCTCAGCGCCACAGCTGCTTCCCGAGATAGTTCATGATGAGGTAGCACCTTCACACCAGCCAGACATTCCTGAGACCAAGCATATAAGTGCTCCTCCGTATGTGACATACCAGCGAGGCCACAGGGCCTTATTTGCATCTACACGACGAGTACTATCTCCACCCGGGGTGGAAGGGGTCTCGTTGACTCCATCATCACAACGAGTATTATCTCCACATCATGTGGAAGGGGTCTTGCCTTCTTCTTCAGCACAGGTACAGATCCAGGATAGGGGCAAGAGGCCTATGCATGATGAGGGTCCTTCAGGAGGCCGGGAGACAGACTTCACTATCATTGATGTTGATGCGAGCTCTCCCAGCTCGGAGCTAAAGGAGATCATCTGGGAGCAAAGGGCTGAGAATGACTCACTGCAAAATAAATTGTAGATGGCTAAGTGGGTGATAAAATACTTGGAGCAGTGTAACAAACAGCTAGAGGATGAACATACACTTTATGAGCTGCGGCAAATCCGTGAGGATCGAGAATTGACCCGAAAGAGACCCGGTGATATGACACTGATTGATCGAGAGTCTATGCTCATCTGTGTGAACACTCATCTAGAGAAATTGTTGGCAAAGGCAAACAGAGACAAAGACATGCTTCGTCATATGAAAACTCATTATTGGGCTCGTATGCATGTCTGCAAAGCAAAAATGAAGATTCTAAAGAGGTGATTGAGCAAAGCACTAAAACGGCGAAAAAAGACCGATCCACTCCAAATTTTGGCCAAGGCTTCATTGGCGGGGCACAATACATGATGGAGGGTCTTCACTCCGAATTTGAGAAAATTTGGAGAAATTTTTGTCATTTTGAAAATTTTGTCCTAAAAACAGGTTTTTTGGCTCAACACGTAGCGTGTCGACGCGCGCGCTTAAGATTGGGACACTTTCTGGAGGAAAAATTTACATTTTTGGGTTTGTCATGGTAAATTATGCATGCTCAGCTATTGCCACAGCATTTAATCAAGTTCTGGGTGATCAAAAGGCTCAAAAACACCATGAAAATCACCTTTCTGCCACCTTTTGCACCAACGGGAAGTACTTCCGGGAGAATGACATTTTGAGGGGGGAAATGAGCTCCAAATTGCAAAATTCCACTTGATCTGGATAGCAGACATCCAGGGCTTTCCAGCCAGCTATTGTGGGCTTGATTTGTATGTCAGGAAGTGCCCCAAAAGTAGTTTTAAATGCGTGCGGCGCATAGGGCTCAGGCATGCGGCGCATAGGGCGTTTTGGCCAATTTTTCATCTTTTCAGCTCAGGAATGCAGCCAGTTTGACCAGTTTTGATTTTTGATGTAATTTTTGACTCCTCTTGATGTAATTGATTAAACATGATGTAATTTTGACACTTAGTTACTTTTTCTAGAAGATTCATTCACCAAAGAGTGAAAATTTAATGAATGAATTGGTTTCCTACCTTATAGAGGCAAGTTGTTTTGACTGCCTAGATTGTAGTGCTTTGTTTAGAGTTGGTTGAAACAGCTCCTAGGATGATGAGCTCGACCCCTAGAGGCAAGGGAATGGGTTGGCTTGCCTACATTATGTATTTTCTAAGTCATTTTCAGGGTTGGACTCTTGGGAAAAGCTTGACACCCTATTGTACATATTTTCTCTGCATTTTTGGCAAAGGAAAGACCAGGGTTTTGCGGCACTGTTTGGGATTCATGTGGCTTTATGTGTTG
Organism: Pinus taeda; assembly: GCA_000404065.3. Taxonomy (NCBI): domain Eukaryota; kingdom Viridiplantae; phylum Streptophyta; class Pinopsida; order Pinales; family Pinaceae; genus Pinus; species Pinus taeda. Next base: position 5,439 of record APFE030871404.1, on the reverse strand, counting down.
ATGGTGTGCTTCTTTCAGTATTTGTAAGTTGTTTATGTGTATCATTTTCCTTCTCTTATCTTCTGCCATTGAACAAATGAAGTGTTAAGGTAGAATCCATAATTTGTTATGCTCTGCCTTTAAGTTTGTTTGATTTTCCATGTTTTCATCTGTTTATGGAGAATACTTGAAGTTTCTTGCTCTCCTTAACTTCTCACCAGTCAGATCTAGCCATTCATTCTATTTAAGAGCATCAAGACAATCGCCTACCTTGCCCCAAGTAGACCTTTGCAAAAACTGTGTCTCATCCCTGCACCCAAAATTGCCTTTCCCTTAGATTCAACAAAACTCCAAAAAATCAATTTCAAACTCCTTATACTTCATACCTAGCCTAAAATTAATTACCAATTTAGTCATCTCGAGCCTCATTGATTACCTTTTGCCGAGATTGACCTAAGAGAGCCCTTCTTCCTATCGCCGGTGTTTGATGTAGCCTTGAGTTTTAACCTTATTTTCAGGCCTAAGGTAGAGTTTTGAGTGCTAACATAGTGGCGACCATACTGGGGAAGAACTGGTTTGCTTGTTAGTGTTATTTGATTTATAGCTACAGACGGAGTCTGAAGTCACGCCAGGTAGCCTTCGAACTGTACATTTCTCTGTGAGTGCATAGTAGATAAACGCTGCTTCAGTCGATCTCTGGTCTAGCTTGTAATCGTAACACTTAACTTATAAATTGCCCCAGTATGTGTATCAAGTTTAGATCTGATGGTTGATGGTGAACAACGGTCAGACATCAGAAGGCTGAAAACATTCACCTAGTGACTTTATTCACTGAATAATCCAGAAATCGATGCTTCATGGTGACTTCAGTGTAGGGAGATCAGTAGCTGTGAAATTTTCAAGATGGACCGAATCATGAGAAGATACGCTCCCATGAGCCGAGATCACATTCCAGGTTTTCTGAATAAGATGCCCAAGGTAGATTGGTCAAGGAATCTGCCTACGTTTAACAATGATGGTAAGAAAGATGTTGCTTTACATCTGGTTAGATTTCATATGCATATTCACAAGTTGAAGGTGGATTTTCCTGAAGATTGCTTGATGAATATATTCCTGGCCACACTGGAAGGTGAAGCCCAATCTTGGTATGAAAATTTGCCACTGGCCTGTATTTATTGTTTAAAAGATTTTCATGCCCTGTTCATTGAAAGATATCAAGCATCTTATCCATCATTAAATTTAGTTCATGACTATTGCAAACATGCTTCTACTTTTATTGAAACCCTTGAGAAATATTACGAAGATGATAATTTCATGGATGATGAGATCATGGAGGCTGTGTATGAGAATCCATTTCAGCAACATGAAGAGAACCTAGAGGACACCTATCAAGATGCTTAGGAGACTTTGCAGCAGGTTGAAGATAATATGGCTGAAAATGATGAAAGGGAGAATGACATTTCAGATCTGCCCACAGAAGAAGACAACATGCAGATTGCAGATTGTGATAATGTCCAGTCAGCTACTTCAGATTCAGATTCAGATCATGATGACCAAGCATATCTTGTGTTGAAGCCCATCAAAGAGAACTTTGTTGTTGAAATCATCTGGAATACAGAAGACATAGTAATGGATCCAAATGTTCTCAGTCATACTGTCAGTCCATCATTAGAATACAGCCTTCATGAAGAAGCAATCTAGTCAGTTCATAAAAAACAGAAAGAAATCTTTGTGCAAGAAAGTGATAAATCTCCTTTCAATAACTCAGTAATAAATGATAGTTTGAATGCCTTGTCATATGAAGATAATTACTGTTTAAGCAGAAGAAAACAAAAGGCATTGTCTGCTTTGTCTGAAGATGAGAAAGATCTACTTTTGAAAGGTCTTGTTTCAGTCGAAGCTACAGCAGATTTGCAATGCACACATAGTCAGGAAAGTGTTGGTGAAATCTCTTCCTCTTTTGAAAATGATGATGGTCTTGTAATCAGTTTTATAGATCAGCAAACATATAATATTTTCTTTCACAAAGATGATAAGGATGTCATGTTTGATAATCTTGAAGATTGTTTTTTGTTTAAGAATGACCTAGATCATGAAGTTGAGGAATATATGCCAGGATTTCTCATGGTCAAGGAACCTACAACTAACACTCAGATGGCAGAAGCACACACTTCTCTGTGCATTCCTATCCCTTGGAAATCAATTGTTCTTTCAAATCAGAATGAAGGGAGTACTTGTATTTTTGTTGCTGGATCTCAAGACAAGATAGTGCTTCAGGATTATCAAGATCCCTTCGGCATCCTTTTGCAAGCACTAGAGAAGATAAATTTTGCCCGGTTCGTTATCATAAGCCTTGGTTTCAGTGGTTGTTGTGAGTTGCCTACATGTACATCGTTCCGCCTACTCGAGAAAAGTGAGAGCAGAAATTTGGTATGTAGCCATCTATTGGATTGGTTACATTGGAAATCTCATTATACATGATTGTACATATTTCATTAGTATGCAGGTGGTTGTCATCATGTTTCCAAATCTTGATGGATTGCTGCCTATTTTTTTTTCAAAAGCTTTGTAAAGTCTTGTTTTAAGTCAGTCATGAGTCATTTGTGTTTGGTCTATTGAGTCAGTTTTTTCAAGTTATTTCAGTTTGCCATCGAGTCGGTTTGAGTCAAGTTTCAGTCAAGTTTCAGTCAGTTTTCAGTCAAGTTTTCATTCAATAAATGTGTCAAAGGTTTTGTGTTATCCGTTCAAATAATGACTCCATAGCCCAATGGATGAAGGCACTGTCTAGCTCTTACAGAGATCTGCGATTCTTGGCATCTCCAAGGGGCTACCATCCCCATTGGAGCCAATGTTAGAGTCGGTCTAGTTATCCCTCCATCAGAGATCAAAGCTCTTTCTGCATTTCATGTTTAGGTGTCCCATCAGTTTTGATCAGTTGCATTTCGTTAGGTGTTACAACGTAATTTGTCACTGTCTCCTTGTCAGTCTCCCTACTGTGTCATGAAATCAAATCCATCATGCTCATGCTCTCTGAATTGGCCAAATAACTCTCTATGCCAAAGTTTATTTGATCATTGCGACTGTTATTGAAATAACCGCGCTGACTGGTGGCTCCTAGTGCAATTGGTGCGCTGCTAGCGCGGAAGCACACGGGTTTTCCGCGCTGGTCAAATTTCATGTCCAGCGCATCCTCTATTTGTATTAAATCACGCTGAAATAGCTTCCCCCGTTACTGAGATGCGACGTCAGCGCACCAGTCCAGTTATTCACCCGCGCTGATCCTGTTTAGGCAAATTTGTTCTAACAACCAACCTTCCAGATGACTCCAGACCTGGTTGTTGGCCCTGTGAATGTCGCCCTCCCTTCTATGGCATGTATGTTTGTCATATGAGCCACCTTTCTTAGAGGTAAGCTTATCCTTCCACCATTCATGGAGACTCCTTCTCCTATATAAGCCTCCACCATTGCCACGAGCAACTAGTTTTTTGGATATAGTTTTTGACATAAGAGGAATTCATAGTGTTTTAGTGCTGCTCCTAATAGGCAGTTGGTGTGTTAAGTGTGGATTGCTAGAGAGCTTAAGGAAGGTTGTGAAGCTTTGTTGCCTTGTGTGGGAGAGAGAGTTGTTTGTCTTGGGAGATCTACCTCCAAGGGTGAATGCTTATGAGACTTGCTGGCTGGACCCTCTTGAGAAGGACTCAACGTCAAAACATTGGTTGTACCTTTCTCTGTTTTTGATTAATAAAAGATAGATGACTACTGTTATGGTTCCATTCTCATTTGTCTTATAATGGTTAATGTGAATTACATCCTTTTTGACTGATGTATAGTTTCTTTTACTAGATTTCACGCTTGTGTTTGTTTTCTCTTTGCATGTGCAGGTGTCCATCCACGAGGATAGTGGAGGATCGTGACCGACCAGAGCAAAGGAGTGAGAGCGGCATCTATTCCTCAAAAAATAGCGTGGGAATCCAAGTAGGTGTTCATTTCCCACTTTTTAATTGCAACTAGGAGCTTGCATAGTAGCATTGATTGATTGTTGCTAGACCCATTTTGGGCTAGTAGGGATCGCCTCTATCCGTAGAGGGGATTTACCTCTCCAAAAACTATATTTCTAAAACATATTTCTATCCTAAGTAGCCCTTGATATCTACTTTCCAACCCAATTTGAATCACTCAATTTGGATTTGAAACGAAAAAGTTAGAACCAAAACATTGACAAGGTGTCTAGCAGGCAGCTCAAGAACAGAGTTGGGATAGTCTGTTTTTTAAGGCCTAAATGACTGAATTTTTAAAACCTGTTTCTATGGTATATTTATCTATGAATCTAGTTTACAAGGAAATTATAATCGCTCATTTTTGATATCGTATGAGGAATTTATGATCAAAATATTGACTGTCTATCATAAATCAACACTCTTAAAACTCTGCCTTTCCAGTTGTTCCTTAGAGTATTTGACCTATCAATTATTCTTGTATTCAAAACTCGTTTCTATTGGAGATAAATAAATTAATATACTTTCATTTCCAGTTTGAATCATTTTAATCTGACATCAAACGAGGAATCTATGCTTAAAATATCCCTTGTTGTTCTAAGTGGGGTAATCGAAAATGACTCTGTTATGCAGGTTGTTCTAAGTAAAATTGACATACCATATCATTGAATTTTTAAAAATTGTTTCTATTGGAGATATAAATTTAAATTAGCTCTCATTTGGCTTTTGAATCACTCAATTTTGATGAAAAATAAAGAAGTTTTGATTAAAACATTGCTGGTTAGTATGGTCGACCACTGCTTTCCCGCAGGTGACAAATAAATTTTACTTTGTTATTTTCTCAGTGGATTTGTTATACAAAGTAACTACTTGTTCTTTTTATTGCATAATTATTGGACTAGGGAAGCTGATCATCTCTCTTTCTCCATGATTTAATGTTTTGTTGCAGGTAGACACTTGCATTTTGCAGGTCTTAAGACAATAAAGAAGGTCAATTTATGGATGAGCGATTCTCGAAAGAAATTTTAATGAAACAAGGGAATTTCATCCAACTCATTACCCAACGAATTCATAATAGAAGAAATGAAAAATTTATTTCCATTTGAAGATTCATGTCATGTATTTGCTGCCAAAACATTTTTCAAAGAGGTCATTTTTTTTCTTGCCTTAGGAAATAACATCATAGCTGTTGTAACTTAATTTATTCACACACTGTTTGTAAATAAAGTGTTTGTGTTTTTTTTGTTCCTCTTAAGGAACAACAACCTTTTCTCTTAAGGAACAACACTTCTGTGTATTTTTCATTTTCACTGTTCCTCTTAAAGGAACTGTCACGCGGAATGAGTTATACTTGCGGGCAAATCTAACCTTCCTAGGAGTCTAAGACTCTCTAATGACAAACAAACCAAATAAGAGCTATCCTTCTCTAGATACATATCATTTTACAAGAATTCAAATGTTCTCG
>APFE030871398.1:0-15913 GCA_000404065.3 Pinus taeda | reverse complement strand
GTATAGAGTTAGGTAAAGTGTGTTTCTTTACCGTTGTACATTTTGTAACTTACAATCCGACGGTCACGATATGTAGTGATCCGACGGTTCCTTCTCTCCTCGGTATTACCGACACTTGATCCGTGGCTTGACACCCGATTGGTCCATGAGTTTTATTTAAAGCGCATGGAGGGTCATTGTTCGGGTAATCCGTGCATGAGAGAAGCTTATGTAAATTTTCATTCTTTTATTAATAAATTGCCTGTAGTAGCCACGTTGGCGCAGGCCGTGGACTGTTTCCCTCTCTGAGGGTTTTAATCACGTCAAAATATTGGTTTATTGATCTGTGATCTATTTGTGAGCGGTGTCCTTTTGGTGTTCTGTCTGAGGAACTTACCCTGTAAATTCCTACAAAATATAGGTTGCAAGATAGGGCCAAAACCTCTCCACTTGAGAGGAAAACCCATAAATCTCCTCTATTCCTTATAGATTGTTCAAACGAAGAATTCCAAGACCAAGTCCAACCTTTCTGGATGATGTGCTTTCCTTATCAAGTCAAACACAATGAAATCTCTTCTAGTAGCACAACTTTGACCTTCAGTGGCAAAATTTCGGCCTCCACTACAAACTTGAAATTTTCAGCCCTCCTATAGTTGTTGCTACCACACATGTGATCTTTGTTTAGTCTCCCAAGGCTTCCTCAGACCTTCGCTTGGCTTTCTATAACTTATGGACCTTAAGGATGGCTTCTTGTGACCTTCGCTTGACCTTCTTGCCTTCCCTTCTTCAAGATCGAACTTGTGGAGGAAAACCCAAGATTTGTTGCAGAAACCCTAGCCTTCCTTCACACATGTGAGAGACAAATAGCCCAAAACCAATTCTTCTTTGTCCTCCTTCTTCATTACCTTCTTCTTCTTCTTCCTTTGCTTGAATGAGAGGGAGATGAATGTTCTTCAAGGAGGTCAAGTTTTCTCCTTGATATAGGCTTCTCAAAGGTGGATGTGGCTCCTCAAATTACGCCGACTTGGTCTTGGAGGGTATCTGGACACTTTTTAAGAAAAAATTAATTTTCTTTACAAGTTATGATGTGCCTGATTGGGTCTTCAACTTATGACAATGACTCTTTTGACTTCTAGACCTAGGAAAAACCCTAGAAGCACTCAATGGGTGCTTGACCTATAAAATAAAAGACCTTGAGCATGAAACCCTTTCTTCCAATAATAATAATAATAATTTTCTTTCATTTTACAATTTATAAGAATCAAAAGTACACTTCATATTTATGAATACTGAACCTAGTTACACATTTTTCAACACTCCCTCTTCACTAGGGAGGTATTCATAAATGGTACATGGACATTCTCAATCTAAAGAGATATCATAAGAAGAGTCAGATTGGTAACCCATCTGTTTTAGCATCATATCAACCAACATTTTCATATAGCAAGGCCATGACTAACAGCTCTATCTATCCACAAGATCAGGGCATGATGCTGGCAAGACAAATGATTTATAGACACCATCATCATTGTCTCTCAAGGTACATACCCCACCCAGGTGTTCATAGAGTATGAACTTCTTTGGACTATTCTTATCTTGGATAGCTAGTTCTCAAAAAATATCGGTCCATGACTACTCTTATATTGGATGCCTTACCTCATCCTCAAAGAGTATCGGACGCCAGATGCTTACCCAATCCTCCATTTTGTCTTCCCAAGTGAAGACAAGAATGATGTTCCTATCTATCCCTCTCAACTAGGGAGGAGACATCAACCAAACCAAGCTTGTCTCTCAATTACATAAGCTTCTTATTAGGAAGAGATTTTGTCAATATGTTAGCCACTAGCTCATCGGTGGAGATATATTATAGCTGCAACAAACCATCTTGTACCAGCTTCCAAATATAGTGATACTTGTTGTTGATATGCTTTGTCTTTCCATGAAATACTAGGTCTTCAGACAATCAAATACAATTGGTGTTATCACAATGTATCACTATAGGGTCCATAGGTTGGATAACGGCTTCCTTAACCAGATCACTTCTCTTACTTCACATGCTACAATATACTTAGCCTCAGCACTACTCAAAGAAACTATATCTTTATTTTTGCTCATCCATGAGATCATGGAGGATCCCAAACGGAAGCATCCTCCTATAGTTCTCCTTCCATCTTTCTCACTTCCTCCCCAGTCAGAATCTGTATATCCAATCAAGTGGAGATCATTCTTGCTACCATATTTCATGTAGTAGTGGATGATTCCTTGTAGATATCTCAGAATATGTTTTGTTTTTATCCAATGATCATGCTTCAGTTCCACTTGGAATTGACTGAGAACATTTACTACAAAACATATATTTGGTCGAGTATTCACAAAGTACATCAGTGAGCCAATCAATTGTCTATACTTGGAAGGATCCACAGGGCTCGATTCAGAACTCCTTAGTATTTTCAAATTTGTGATCATCGGGATTTTCATTGGGTTACAATCCATCATGCCAATCCTCTTCAACATCTTGCTCACATACTTTCATTGACCTAGATAGATCTCATCAGGTCCTTGCTAGACTTCCAATACCAAATAGTAGTGCATCATCCCTAGATCCTTCATGTCAAATTCTACTACTAGTTGCTTCTTGCATTCTTCAATTCGACCTGTTAGCACCTAAATCCGCCTTAGGCTGAAGGAAGGCAAAATTCAGGGTAACCACAAACCATGCTCAGTCTAGTAGCTAGCCCTACCAGAACAGGAGAGGGCTCTCTTCGAGTCACGCTCAGTGAATAGATAAATGAAATAGTCTGAGATGACTTACAGTGAAATATTGATCTTAGGCTAGTCAGTGAATATGGATACAAGAAGTGATTTTATGAATGACTGTGTTTCTGGGATGGTATGGGACCAACAGATCGCAATGAACAGAGGATGAAATATAAAGGCACAAATTACTTCGTGAGGCAAGACAAGCGGAAAGCCTAGCAATTTAGTTTGAAATAGCATGAAATGGAGAGATTTCTTAGGAGGATGAAAAGGGCATACGCACATGAATCCTTTTCAATAGAATTAAGAACACCGAACATGAAATTTTCCCACAGGCAGAGCAATAAAATTGAATTCTACCTTATTTAGCTTAGAAAATTTCACTGGAAATGAATATGAAATGAACTATGAAACATAACGAAATACATACGAAACATAAGAGACACATTTTCTACGCTCACAACCACATGAATCTCATGAAATAGAGCCACTGCCTTTCATTAATCCTCTGTCAAAATATACAATGAAGAAACATAGTTTCTTTCCCACAGTCTCCCAGAAGTTACAAGCCAACCAACCCTTTGAAAATAGTTTGCATACAATATATAGAATGTGCCATGAAGATATATAACACCTAAGGGTTGGGGAGTTACTCGAACCATTACAAAATGGAGGTGGAAAGCCAACCATTAGCTACAGGTGCAGCGTTACAAAGATGACAAATGGCTTGGGTGACTGTTTGCCTTCCTTTTCCACTTGGATAGAAGCCAATCTGGAGTGAAAATACTTTAAATTCTTGCTTATATGCCGAAAAAGTGAAGTGTAGATGATCGGTCCCACTTTGGAGAAGTCGTGAATCAAAATTTCGCGAAACGAAGGTGAAATTGTCCTTTTTTCCTATATGCATCGCGCCAAATTCTATATGTGATGTGCCACTTTGGAGCCTATTTTGAGGCACTTGCAGGAGTCCCAAATGTGCCCAAGTGTGCTTGTTGGAAATCCTGTCCTATCTACTTTCCAACCCAAGTGGAATTTTTGAATTTGGTGCTCATTTTCCCCTCCAAATCTTCATTCTCCCAAGGCTGCTTCCTGTGTGTCAAAAGAGGGGCGGAGAGGCCATTTTTTTGGTGTTTTTGACCTCCTGGAGACTCAAATAATGCCCAAATTTCTTGTCAAAGTACCAATAGTTGTAATTTTGCATGATGAATCCAAAAATGCAATCCATTTGTCATTTGGAGCTCATAATCCTACGCGCCATGCCAGTGGCGTGGCGCACAGGGAGAAAAAACCTATGTTTTGACCAAAAAATTACCATGTGACCAAAATTGCAAGAGGCACTATGATGGGCCACAAAAGCTTCAGCCAAGATTCGAAGCTGATCTTGCTCTTTTTCCTCTTTTGTTGCTTTTCTCAATTTTGCCTTCAAGCTCCTTATCCAGGCCTTTGCACTCATGTTCTACGCCATGTAATGATAAAACATCCTCCTCAGTATGGTTTTGTCTCTGTTGGTCTTCTCCAACAGTCTCTTCAGGTGTATGTTGATCCGCTTGAGCCAAGACTCACGGTCATTGTTGATCTCCTGCTCCAAGGTAGTGAGCTCGATCCTCCTTTGTTGGGAAGCTTGTCGATTCTCACAGATGTTTTGCAGCTCCATGATCTCATGCTGGTCCTCAAGCTGCTTGTTCCTCTGCTCTAGATACCTGATGATCCATTTGTCCCTCTCCAAATTGAGTGACAAGTCTTGGATCTCCGTGTTCTGCTCCTGAATATTCATCCTAAGTCAGGCACTCTCCACATCTGCATCATCATCCTGAATGAGGATGAAATCGGTCTCCTGTTCACCTAATGGCCCCTCATCGTGCATGGGCCTCTTGCCCTTTTCCTATACCTGTGTAGTTAATGCTGAAAGCGAGGCCCCTTCCACCATGGGTGGAGATAACACTCGCTTTGCTGCTACAAACAAGTGCCTACTGCCTCTTTGATATGTCACGAATACTGGCATAGTCGTGGTCTCATGGTGTTCATACTGATGAGATGGACCACCCATCTCATGCTCTGCCTCTAATAGTACCTGTGAAGTGCTGAAGAGGTCACGGGAGATGAAGTCCTCCCAAGCAATGCCCTGCAATCCCAACTGATGATCCACCAAAATCCGAATAAGAGCAAAGTGATAAACATTGTTAAGCTGCTGCTGAGGGGTCTTATGTTGCATGAAGGTGTTCATCCTCTTTATGTTCCTACAAATGAAAATGGGAGGTTCATCATCCTCACCCTGGTGAAGTGAATGAGCAACCTGATGTGATAGGCATATAGTCGAGAGAACCTCCCCTCACAACTGAAGTACTTCATGATCAATTTCATGAGTGGAGCATACTCATCTTCCAAGTATTTGAATGGAAAGACTCTTGTGAGCTGACTCAAGAATCTAGCCTTAATGTAAGGCTCATAGTGTTGCCTATCCACCTTCTTATTCTTATGCCACTGTTCTCCAACATTTGGTATGCCTGTTGCCACTGAGATAGTTTCAGGTGTCAATGTGAAGGTGACCCCAGCCAAGATAGATTGACCTCCATGTAGATTAAGTACAAAAAGACTGGCCAACTCATGATGAACTCTAACATTCGCCACCCTTTGACAAAATTCAAAACATGCTAGCTGCTGGAAACATGACATGGCAAGAGGGCATGCTTGTAATTCAGTGAGGGTAGTGGGATCATCCCTGACATGTTTGCCACTCTTGTGATGTCTCCTGGGATCCTTCTCTTCAGATGATGAGTCAGTTTGTGTCTCCATCTCATACTTTGATGAATGCTGTGATGTCATGACTGCTGTGTGTACTGTGCTTAGGCTGCCCTTTGATGATGGTGTGAGGCTTGGTGCCTTTGTGATATCTTTAAATTTGATGGGCTTCAAAAAAAGTTTGAGGTTATTTGGCATTGTTTCGGCCCTTAATCTGTGTGCACCACGCGCAAAATCCAGTGCGCCGCGCCCTGGAAACTGCCTCCAACTCCACTCCAAACACGCACTATGCACTCTCAGACACTTTACAATGTTTCTCAATAACCTTGATTAGCACAATGACCTTGTTTGCTTGTGGAAACTTTGTAGAATGAAAAATTTGCAGTTTTGGAGGAAGAGTTCAGTCAAATTTAGACCTTTTAGCCCTGTGCGCCGTGCCTCCCATGTTCACCGCGCCAGTGTAAATTTACACTGGAAAATTTCTCCCAGTGCGCCGTGCTCCCTCTGTGCGTTGCGCCTTTTTGAAGGAGCCTTTTGGAGGACTTCCCGGTGTCTAAATTGGGTGCAGGATAGCTCGTTGGAAAGGTCTTTGAATCACTTTCCAGCCCAACCAGAAATTTTCAATTTGGAGTTCATTTTCCCTATCCAAAATCAAATCTCACAAGACTGGTCAAAATGTGCCAAATGAGGCTGCCTCAAGTCAGAGTACTGTTGCAGTCAACTTTTGAAGTAGTTCCTCAACTCCCAATTGATCTCATGATAGCTAATTGGAAATATATTTGTGTCTAGTTATCATTTTACTCATCAAGCAAGTCATTTGGCCAACCAAGCTAGGAGAAAACTTGATTTTCCCAAGGTCATTTCAGAGGTGTATCAATTCTCCCAAGGCGATTGTATTTTTGCCATTTCTCTAAAACCATGACACCTGTGTAAAATTGAAGGAGGTTTTTCTTCCTTTGTATATTTTGGACAAAAATCTCACTCCGTTTTCCCAAATGCATCTTTGATTGCTCAGAAACATCATTTGAGGGAAACCTATCTTGATGTGTCAAACAAGGGATTTGTCGAAATTAAGCGAAATGAAGGGGATAGGGGGCTTCTAAATTCTTGAGAAAATTTTGGGAAGTGGGGAGGATTTTAGAAAGTAGGGGAAAGTGGAATCTCAAAAATTGAGTGAGGGGAAGGGGTCCAAAAAGGCAAAACACAGGCCTAGCCTAGAAAATTGCCAAGTTGTAGCAAGAAACTAGGGTTTGTGCGAAAATGAGGAATTTGGGGGATTTTAGTGATGGGAAGTGTTTAATAAGGTACATTATGGATAGGGGAAGGTGTACGAACATTAGGATACAAGTTTTTCTGATGATTTGACCATCCAAGAGAAATTAGCTTCAAAACCCTAGGAGAGGGAAATGAACCTTGCCTAGGCGCAATTGAAGCATGAACAAGGTGTAAAATGACCCAGTGGAACTTGACATGATGATGAAAACCCTTTGAATGATGGTACAATCAGTTGAATGGTGACATGGAACGTCATTTGGACAAATTTGACAAGGGTAAAATCAAACCCTAGACCTAATGCCCAATGACCAAATTTTGCTTGAAGACTCACTGAAATGACAAAATTTGACCTTGACACCTTAAAATCACTTTGTAAGAGATTGTTTGATCATTGGAGGAAGGCTGTAAAGACTGACACTAACACATGACACTGTTTTTTCACTGACTGTCGCTGTTGTGGAGACTCACTTCACACACATGCATGCGACTCACTTCACACACTTACTGTTTTCATGCATGATCATTCACCCTTGTTTACACTCAGTATCACCATATATTCAGACTTATCATGTTTTCAGTCGCCCATCGACAGCTCTAGGCTGCCTTGGCCCAGACCTTGCCTTGCCTGGCTAGAATTTTGCATTTGTGGAAGTGAAGGCTTTGCCATCCCTCTAGAAATTGCGCACATCTATCCCAACATTGACCTCCAGGCTTACATTGCGCAATTCTGGGAGGCAGTGCCTTGTTGGCCCCAGAAATTGCAAAATGCAGTTTGCTGGTTTGAATATCACTACTGACTGAAATTGCGCATTCCTCACTTTCAGTCCTCAACAAGCCAGGGTGGACTATGCATTGCATAGTTCTAGTAGTCACTCAACCTCCTGACATCCCGAACTATGCCTTGCACAATTTTTGACACTCAGTCTCCTAGCCTCTCGGTGAAAATTGCACAATATTCACAAACAGTCACACATGTATGTTGCATGTTGGTCCTCTAGTTTGTTTTGGTTTTCGACTGACAAATTTCTTTTCATGAGTGTTTCTATGTCTCCAGGTATCTTAGGTGTTTGTCTACCTCTCAACAACACAAGTACAATGGCTTCCAGGAGAGAAGAGTTGATGACATCGTTCAAAGCACAATTAGGGATACAGTTGATCAAGTGTCTATGAACTTGCCTATCTATGAAGACATCAAGTTGTTCATGGACAAGGATATCAAGATGAAATTGTAGTGACGTCATAGCGAGTAGCACCATCATCAACAATAGAAGGTAGCAGACCTGCATGTGAAAAATGCAAGAGGATGGTTGTTGACAGCGCAGAGGCAGGATAAAGTTGCAAGCTCAAGTAGATCTACATGTGATGAAAGTAGCTTTGGAGATTGAGGCTATGAGGCGACGATGTGATAAGAGTACTGCACGAAGGCCAAAAGAGAAACAGAGAAGGAGATGCAGGTGCTAAAACAATAACTCAAGGAAGAACTGGAGTTGCACAGACGAGAGGAGTTGCAGTAGGAACACACACATTAGGAGGCCCAACATGCACATATTGATGAAACTGCGCCCGTACATGTTATGGACCTATCCAGTAGCTAGTATGGAGCAAACAGGGTGAGCAGTCTTTTCAATCAAAGATTTGGTATCACCACAACTATCCGAGTGTTAACGATGACTTGCATGGCTTTCTCAAACCTATTTTGTCTCACATGGGTACATGTCTAGATTGGATGTAACATCTTGTAAATTGGAAGTCCAAGTGTCGATAGTCGAATGTAACAGTCATAGAGTAGTTGAAGAGTCATGAGGGTGGGTGAATAGTCACAAAGGTGGATGTCAAGTGTCACCCCACCCTTTGCTATTTATAGTACCTCATAACTCATTATAGAGGATTTTTGTCAGCCAAGCCTCTGATAGGAGTATCTTAGAGAAAGCTTGGAGTGTATTGTAACAAGCTTTAGCTTCTCCATAGTGTAGAGCTAGTATATCTCTTTGGAGGAGCAGGTGATAGTGACTGTAACATTCCACTATCTTGACTAGTGGTTGGTCATGGTTGTACTTTATGATTGAAACTTTCATTTCTTAATATAATAGAGCCAACATGTCTCATGCATATGTTGTTATTGTATTTCAGATATCTTGTTTATTATAATGATATATATATCTTTTTTCTTATGCATGCATGTATGGACTCTTTCTGTATAAGTATGTATGAATCTTATTGAGTTGTGTTGTTGGTTTCACCATCACTTTGGATTGCTAGCTTACTTGCTTTCAAGTTTGTGATGCATCTTCGCTCGTGTGTTCCCTTCCAAGTTGCGTGCTTCCACAGGTTTCCAAGGGGCGCACTCACCTCACTTTCCATGTTTTAGAATTTGTCATGCACCTTCCTTGGCTTGTTGCACATGTCACACCCTTGACACCAACAGGGACATCTTACTTGCCTCTACGTGCAACCATGGTCAAGGTGATACCATACGACTCGTTGTTGGGACTCCTACACCAAATGGTTTGAGGTCTAGTTGGGAATTCTTACCGGGGAGATCCCGTGACATGTTGGCGGGTCCAACACCATTAATTTTTTTTTTCCCTAGAAAGAGGGCCAGATGATAAGATGAGTCCTCACAATCTATTTTGAATCTCTACATATCTATCATGACTAACTACATATTTTCTCTTCCAAAGTGTATGTATTATGGAAACAACTTTGAAATATCAGAAGACCTCTAGGATAACTTGTCACATAAAGCATAAAATGGTGAAGGCTACATAACCCTGGTTAGGCACGCAGTCAACGTTGTAGGCTCATGCAAAAAACATGGAATATTTGAAGAATACATGACCTATGTGTTGTTCATGTACACGCTTTGAGGACACCCAATGCACTGGTGTGCCATGCAACCTAAAAAATCTATCCATTCTCTCTCATCTAGTCATAGAGATAGAGCGTGCTCTCAATCACTTTAATTGTAAAGCACTCAAAAAAGAAATTGTGGAATTACAAAAAGCACCCGATGAATCTGTTGAATAGTTTCACCCATGCTTTTTTAATCTTGCATACCAATTTCTTGAAGATGAAATTGATTGGGAATTTCTCTATGGAAGATTTGAGTATCTTCTTTATGTAGGTTTTAACCCCGTACAGAAATTACCTGCATAAGAATTCTAAAAAATAGAAAAATAAACAATTGAGAGCATAACACATAAACATATATACATAGAGATTTTCCCACTGGATCCCAAAACCGGGACTACCAGCTTGATTTTTCATTATGTTCCTTTCAATGTTACAATACATATTTATATGTGCCGAAGCATCCAATACCATGGATTGAAAAACCATCGCGTCCAATACCATGGACCGAAAACCATCACATCCAAAAAACAAACATGTGCTAAAATCATGCACAAAACCATAGGTGGGTCCGACCAACCTAACATAGGGTCCAAAACCAAAATTTTTCGGGGCGCTACCCCAGACCCCATAAAGTGGGGTTACGGGTGCCCTTTTAACCCCCTATTAACTACATGGAAAGAATATAACACAACCCAACATTCTCCCACTTGTTTTCTTTCCATAGGGGGCCACAAGAGAGCTTAGTCATTTTCCTAGCCCTAAAATTCCCATTGTTTCTATACACCAGAAGAACTTCTCAGAGCTCATAGATTTTTAAATGCATCTGCAGTATTCTTCAAAGTGTCCACCTTTACTAGCAACACCTTTTTGTCTTCTATCATATCCCTCACAAAGTGATACTGAACATCAATGTGCTTTGTATTTGAATGATATGCAGGGTTCTTTGCCAAGAAAATTGCACTTTGGCTGTCACAGTCTATGCTTATAGCTTCCTATACTAACCCCATACTTGAACACAATCTCCGCAACCAAACTGCTTCCTTGCTTGCATGAGTAGCTGCAATGTATTCTACCTCTGTATTTGATAGTGCCACCACAGATTGTTTCTTACTCATCCAACTGACTGCACCTCCAAATAGGTTAAACACATACCCACTTGTATCTCTTCTCTGATCTAGATCTCCAGCCCAGTCTGCACCAACAAAGCCACAAATATCCAACACTTTGTCTAATCCTGGCCTTCCTTGGTAGCACAGACCATAATCACTAGTGCCACGCAAATACCTGAAAACTCGTTTCACTGTTGTCCAATGCTCCTTTCTTAGTTTTGACATAAACCTGTTCAATACTCCCACTGCATGTGCAATGTATGGTCTAGTATAGACCATTACATACATTAGGCTACCGACTGCACTTGCATATGGAACGTGGGACATATCCTCTTCCTCTTCTTGTGTCTTGGGACATTGTTCAGCAGATAACCTCACACCTACAAGAATAGGAATCTTCACCGGTTTACTATCCTACATGTTAAACCTCTGCAGTATTGTCTCGACATACTTCCTTTGGTTTAACTAGAGCTTCTTCTTTGCCCGATCTCTTTTAATTTCCATGCCCAAGATATAGTTTGCAGCACCAATATCTTTCATGTCGAATTTGGAGGACAATTGGGTCTTCAAATCCTGGATAATTTCTTTATCATTTCCAGCCAGCAACATATCATCCACATACAAGAATAGATAAATAACACGATCACCAATTAATTTAAAATACACACAATGATCTGCTTTGCTTCTGGTGAAGCCAAGTCCCCGTATAAATGTATCAAATTTCTGATACCACATCCTTGGTGACTATTTTAGCCCATATGGAGACTTCTTTAACTTGCATACCAATTCTTTCTTACCCTTCGCTGCAAAGGCTTCAGGTTGCTTCATGTAGATTTCCTCTTCCAGATCCCTGTGAAGAAATGATGTCTTCACATCCATCTGTTCTACCTCAAAATCAAAGTAGCAGCAACAGATAAAAGTAATCTAATAGAAGTTACCTGGCAATAGGAGAAAAAATATCACCAAAATCAATTCCCGACACCTGGGAATAACCTTTTGCTACCAACCGAGCTTTGTATTTCTCCACTTTTCCTTCTGCATTTGTCTTCTTTTTTGAACACCCATTTGCTGCCAATGGGTTTCCTTCCAGCCGGCAACTCCACCAGATCCCAAACCTCATTTTTGTGCAAAGATGCCATTTCATCAACCATGGCCTCTTTCCAGTGTTTTCCATCCTCTGAATCTATTGCTTCCTTCACAGTCTGGGATCATCGTCAGTAATAGGTAAAGCAAAATTTGAACAGAAATTAGATGGACTATACCTTTCAGGTTCCCTTCTTTCTCGTACTGATCTTCTCACAGCTGGAGTTTGTGGCTCTTCATCTTCTAATTCCTCCTCTGTTGTAGAGTCTGATTCTTCCTCCTTTAGTTCAAACTCTATCTTCTCAGGTTTCTTTGGTTGGACTTCATGTTTAATAACATCTTTCACCTCTCTGAACACCCATCTCGGCTTTACACAACCTTCTTGTACTGGGTTCCAAAGCTTATAACTCTTTAAACCATCCTTATACCCAATAAAGATGCACTTTTTAGATTTACTATCCAACTTGGTTTGTTTCTCCTTTGGAACATGTACATATGCATCACATCCAAATACCCTTAGATGTGAAAGAGAGGGTTTCTTACCAGTCCATACCTCTTGTGGATTCTTATCCTCCAACGCTGATGAAGGGGACCTGTTGACCAAGTAACATGTAGTATCCACCGTCTCTGCCCAGAATTCCTGTCCTAACTGAGCATCGCTAAGCATACTTCTTGCCCTTTCCATCAACGTCTTATTCATTGTTTCTACAACTCCATTTTGCTAAGGTGTATATGGGGTAGTTTTCTGCCTTGCTATACCACACTTCTTACAAAATTCTTCAAATTCCTTACTGCAAAACTCTCCACTATTATCTGTCCTTAGGACCTTTATTTTCTTCTCTGTCTGGTTTTACACTAGAGCCTTAAATTCTTTAAACCTGTCAAAGACTTCAGATTTCTTAAACCTGTCAAATGAGCACTTCTTATCATTTCAATGTATGTTAGCTTGTAGAAGCACCGTTTTAGTTTTCATTCACATCTCACTACTGCCGCATGTGTGACACTATTTTTGCATCAACTATCGTCGTTGTGGTGATTCACACAACACACATGCATGCTTTCCCATCTTCTGAATCTCACACTTATTGTTTGCATTCATGATCACTCACTCTTGTTTACACTTAGTATCACCATGCATTCAGACTTCTCATGTTTTTAGTCGCTCGTCAGCGGCTCTAGGCTACCTTGGCCTGGACCTTGCCTTGCCCCACTAGCATTGCACATTTTTGGAAGTGAAGGCTCTGCCTTCCCTACACAAATTGTGCAAATCTAGCCCAACATTGACCTCTAGGCTTGCATTGTGCAATTCTAGGAGGAAGTACCTTGCTAGCCATAGAAACCGTGAAATGCAGTTTGTTGGTTTGCATGTCATTGTTGACTGAAATTGCACATTGCGCAGTTTCAGTCCTCAGTAGGCTAGGCTGGACTATGCATTGCGCAGTTCCAATAGTTAGTTTTCCTCCTGACAACCCATATTGTTCCTTGTGAAATTTTGGTAGTTAGTCTCCTAGCCTCCCGGTGAAAATTGCTCAATCTTCAGAGAGAGTCACACAGGTATGTTGCATGTCAGTCCTCTAGTTTGTTTTGGTTTTCGATTGACAAATTTCTTTTTATGAGTGTTGCTATGTTTCCATGTATCATAGGTCTTCATCTACCTCTCAACAACATAGGTACAATGGCTTCTAGGAGAGAAGATTTGATGACACCATTTATGTTATATACCTAGGGGGGTAATATGGGGTACCGAGGGAGGTACCCAAGGTAATAATGTAATAATGGGATGGGCCATAGTAATAAATAAGGTGGTTAACCCATGTCATGTAAGGGACCACAAGTAGTTTATAATAATGTAATGGGCCCATGGTATTAGTTGATGGTATGAGTAAACCATGGTATTGATGCATGGTATTGTATGTATGAGGCCTATATAGAGGCTAGAGACTTCACATGGAGGGATATGAAGAGAAATATTCTTATATGAACAAGCATCTGGCTTGTGGAGTATTCTCCTTCCTTAAGGAGTGAATGTATGGTGTTGCCCTACCTTAAGGGTTTGATAATAAAGAAACATTTCTATCTATTCAGATCTTGTTATTCTTAGGTTATTTCTATTATCATAATATTTCTGGGTTAGATATACAACAAGTGGTATCGGAACACTTTCTTGGGCACAAAAGTGGATTTTTTTTTTTTTACTTTTTGCAGGATTTCAAGGGCGGCGAGTTTGCAGATCAGATCTATACGTTTTGGTTCAATATATGAAAAATCTGATTACAGATCTGTATTCTGTGTGAAAAAATAGCCGATTTCAAAAAAAAAATCGGTCAAATTGGAGTCCGGATGAAGGCGATATCGCTGATTTAAAAATCAGTAGGGTTGTAGATAATTTTTCAGGGCAGCGAGTTTACGACGCAGATCTAGACGTCCTGGTGTAAGATCTGCAAGATATAATTGCAGATCTAGAATCTTTGTGAAAAAACACCAATTTAAAAAAAAACATCAGGCGAATCGGAGTCTGGATGAGGGAGATATCGCTGATTTAAAATCAACACTTTTTTTTCAGAAATTTTGGGTGACGGCGGGAGAGTAGCAGCGCAGATCTGGAAATTCCAATGTCTGAATCAGGATTTCTATCACATGGGCAGATGCAGACTGGTTGTTCCATTTCCAAAAATAGGTTATATTAGGGATTCTGAGCAATATTGACTAAACTATGACAATTTCAAATTTTCGCCAAAATTTTCTCAAAACCCTCTTCATGGCGGTTTACGGTTTTACAGGAAAAGATAATGGTCCTACTATTGAAGAATACATAAAAAAACAGAAATCATTATGGAAAAACAATTGGAAATGGTTTGTAGTGGAGTTATTTAGAGAGGAGGCAGTCACATGGTGGGGATTACTTAACCAAAAGAAGTGTCTCAACCTACCCGATGAAGAATTTGAAAAATTACTTTTGGACAGATGGTCTCATGCCAGAAAACAAGATAAGGAGAAACATATGGGTCTATTTCCTACTGGTATATCCTTATTACAGGTTCATGGATTAATTCAGAAAGAGAAGATCATTGTATCTATCAATCCTAGTTGCAAGCATAATTTCATCAATGTTAATGTGGCAAACAAATTGCAAGTTCCAGCAAAACAAATTGAAAATACATAGGTTGATGATGAGGATGTTCAAATTTATAAGGATTTGAAGCTTTCTATGGACAAGTATGTGTTGCATGGTGATTTTTATACTTCAGAGATGGATAATATGGATGTTGTTTTGGGATATCCTTGGATGAAATCTGTGGGTACTATCAATATTAATGTGCAGAAGAAATTCATGAAGCTCTGGTATAAAAAGAAGAAAATTACATTACAGGATATTTCCACTAATAAACAGATAGAGTCCAACAAGGCTGAAGCAGAAGATGTTCCAGGGTCTGACATATCAGATGATGAGCAGTTGATGGTCGACAATCATACACAAACAGAGGCTGAAGCGGAAAAGGTTACAGGTGCTGATACATCAGAGGAGGACTCAGTGGTTGAAGTCATATTGGAAAAGAAGACACCACAACAGGCACCTCAACAGGGGGAATTAAAGAAGACGACATCGTGGGTTAAAACTTCAACATATCATCACCCACATCACCCCGCAAGACAACCATCAAGATGGCAACCAGTTAGTCACAAGGACAACAACCCCCACAAGATAGATAAGCAGAAGCGAAGAGCCACCTACTACACATCAACACAAAAGAGCTACCACGATCAACTTCCATCTCAAGCAAGCGAGGCACCAGCGAGATCGAGGGTTCACCTTTCTCTTGGATGGCTAGATGCATGTGCATGGTATCAGTGGACTACTCTTTTGAGTAGATCTTATAATTTGTGTTCTTCCCATGTTTCGGTGATGAAACATGCTAAGGGGGGTGGAATGTTATATACTTAGGGGGGGTAATATGGGGTACCGAGGGAGGTACCCAAGGTAATAATGTAATAATGGGATGGGCCATAGTAATAAATAAGGTGGTTAACCCATGTCATGTAAGGGACCAAGTAGTTAATAATAATGTAATGGGCCCATGGTATTAGTTGATGGTATGAGTAAACCATGGTAATGATGC
>APFE030871384.1:0-10151 GCA_000404065.3 Pinus taeda | reverse complement strand
TGTTTTATATGTAGATGATTTGATTTTAACTAGCAATGATGCTTCTCTCATTGCTAATTTTAAAGCAGTCATGAAAAGTGAATTTGAAATGATTGACTTGGGCTTCTTAAGATATTTTCTTGGAATTGAAGTAGACCAAAGTGAAAATGGTGTTTTCATTTCTCAAGTTAAATATGTAGAAGTAGTGTTGAAGAGATTTAACATGCAAAACAACAAGGCAGGTGTGACTCCAACTGTAATGGGGTTGAAATTGACCAAAGAAGATAGCATCAAGGATTTTGATCCAAAATTGTACAAGAGCATAGTTGGCAGCCTTATGTACTTGACTGCAACTAGGTCGGACATTATGCACGCTGTGAGTTTAATCTCCATATTTATGGAAAGACCGAAAGAAACTCATTGGCAGGCAGCCAAGAGGATTCTAAGGTATGTGAATGGAATGAAGGGGTTTGGTATTTTATACTCCTCTTCTGAAAGTTTCATGTTGACAGGTTACACTGACAGTGATTGGGCTGGAAGTGTTGATGATAGAAAAAACACATCGGGATATGTGTTTCATATGGGATCGGGAGCCATCTCATGGGCTTCCAAGAAGCAACCAGTTGTGTCTTTGTCAACATCAGAGGCAGAGTATGTGGCAGCTACAGCAACAACATGTCAAACGGTTTGGATGAGAAGGATGCTAAGGAGCCTATGCTAAGAGCAAGCAAAAGCAACTGTTATTTTTTGTGACAATAACTTAGCTATTGCTCTGTCCAAGAATTATGTGTTTCACAAATGAACGAAACACATTGATACAAAGTTCCATTACATCAGAGAATTGGTGAACAATGGAGAAATAATTTTACAACATTGCAGCGCTCAAGAACAGGTTGCGAACATTTTGACCAAGCCTTTGGGACAGAAAAATTTTGAGTTTTTAAGAAAATGTCTGGGTATGACTCATAACCCAACAATTGAAATTAAAGGGGAGTGTTAAAATCTAATTTCAAACTGCTGCGTTATCACTTCAGAAAACCACATGTTTTTTCCTTGCGATGCGATGAGATCGCAGATCGCAAATCGCATGCATGCTTGGAGCCTCCGTCTGTTCATTTGAATTCTTCCGATTGCGATGTTGCGATGTGATCTGATCGCAAATCGCAAATCGCAAATTGCATAATTAAATGGTTGAAGTACAGGGCTGCAATATGAAATTGACGTGGAGTAAAAGTTTCATTTTTGACCGTCGTTTTTGTGAGTAAAACAGTAAATGGAATTTACTATGGGTTGGTAAATGTAGGTAAGTTTTTAATTTTATTAGTTTTTTATCCACATGCGTAGTTTTTGGTTTTATGACACAAGGAAGACATATGTATTGTAATGTTTAGTTGTTCATTGTATTTTCTTTTTTGTATTGAAACACACAGTAGTGCGAAACAAAAGAACAGAGCAGAGTGAGGGAAGAAATATACGCAGTAGCGCATATGTATTTTTGTTAATTGAAAATGTAATGTGAAGAATGCAGTAGGGGATATGTAAGAGTTTTATTTTACAGCAGTAAATGTAAGAATTTTATTTACAGCAGTAAATGTAAATGAAAAATTTACACAGAGCAGTGTAAATCTTTTCAAAAGGAGACAGAGTAATTTTTAAGTTCTTGGTGAATCCCTCTGTTAAGAGGATGAAGTTTGTATCAGTCTTTTATTAATGAATACAAATCTTTTGTGGGTGTGTGTAATACTCTGTTCTCAGAAAATAATTTGTTTATAACTTCCATGTGTTAAGATCCTGGAGAAAAACAGAGCATTGTCTCTGTGTTCAGTTAATTTGTTTTTGGAATTTTACCAGAAAAAATTCCCAACAATTGCATCCACACATCTCTATAGTGACTTCTAGAGTGACTAAATCAGCATCATTTATTACATCTTGTAATGGAAGGAATCGCAACAAAATGGAGTCCGCAATAGAGGCATTGGTTTTCATGAACTCTTTGATGGACAAATTGGGTTTGCCGTTAGAGAGCATCACAACAGAAGCATTATGTACACTTCCATTTTCATTAGAAGCGCTAGGTCGATGATCTGCACAGGCGGTCTCAATATCTTCTTCTCTAAAACAAGGTATGTGGATACCCACTCGATGTCGAAGCCGTGTGAACAACTCGACCATCTTCTGGATGACCAATGGATTTCAAAGACGTCTGAATAACTCGACCATCTTCTAGATGCCAAGTCGATGTCGAAGCCGTTTGAATAAATTGACCATGTTCTTGATGCCCAGTCCATCTAGACGTCATCCGAATAACTCGAACATCTTCTGGAGAGGAACTTTCTCTGCAGAAGCAGTTTGTTCTGTAATCAGTGCATTGCCATCTTCAATCCCATTTATGGTCTTGAGTTTGGCACTTACTAGAATGTCCAAGGCATCTCTAGCACCTATCTCTAGATCCAGCATCCCTAGCACCTATCTTACCTAACGAAAACAGTGAAATTACCAAGGCATGTAATTCCTTGAACAGAAATATTAACAAATCCACTCATACCTTCACTTATGTCCAATTGTGCTGAAGCAAAAGATGATAACCATCCCAACCAGCGAACTAATTTTATAACAAAAACTTGCAGATTCTAAAGTAAACCCATTTCAAAATGCAGTTTAGAGAAAAAGATCACCTGACTTGCGATCACCAAAACTTTAACCTCCACTCAACCTATGGCCAGTCTATGTTGTGCCCGCAGACATTTATATAGAAAAACATATTCAAACTATGCCATCCATGAAGTTTCGCTTTATCATCCTTAGACTTACTTAGCAAATTCGTCATTTAGGTGTACAGAGTAGTAGGATCTTAACGCGGAGCAAATATAATGATGCTTCGGGGAAACCTCTTTTATTCCAAGGAACCAAACGATTCTTATCGTGAAATAAAGAAATGAGGGATGATTTTACCTAAGTATATCAAACCTCTATGCGATAAGCTCGTGAAATTAAAATTAAAAATAAAATCAAATAGAAAATCTACCTAACCTCGCAACGGCATCTTTAATCATATGCCTATAAGAGAATCCTCTTCGTTGAAGCACAAGAGATGTTTGAAAATGACTCGGTGGCATGGTTCAACGAAAAAGTAAAATTAAAAATAAAATCAAATAGAAAATCTACCTAACCTCTCAACGACATCTTTAATCATATGCCTATAAGAGAAGCCAAGAGAAGCCTCTGCATTGAAGCACACGAGATGTTTGAAAATGACTCGGTGGCATGGTTCAAGGAAAAAGTAGAGTTATATAGGTTTTTTGGTGTTTGAATCTGATGGCAAAATTTGAAGTGAAATCTTGATTTGTGTTATTTAAACTCGTTTTTTGATTGGATATCTGGATTCAGCACTCTAAAAACCCTATGACACTTTAATTTTGCAAAGTTATCTATCAAGCTTGTGATTTCAATAAATTCTTGCCTGATTATTTTAGAGAAATTAGACCGGAAAAACCTACCAGAGAAACTTACAAAAAATCTCACTAAAAAACAACTCCTTTACACAAAGATGATAAATTAGCCTGTTTTCAGATGCCACATAAATAATGTCAACCGACCAGTTCAGGGGTAGAGCATGAATTCCCCGAAAAGAAGAATATTATTTTACAACAATTACTAAGGCATATTAAGGGGGTTTTCATCTTTGATTTCGCAGAACTGTCATATTGACAAACGAATAATTGCTGAAGGATAACAGTGCTCATTGAGAGACGTGCACCAACCCATCGCCAGACCCAATAATTGGTCAGGATGCAATAAAAGTTCATGGTAGGTAATGGGTTGTATCACTCAAAGAGCCAAATTCCATTCCATCTAATGGAGAGGTATAGCTAATGGCCTCTGATGCATATACAGATGTTTCTCATATAAAATATGGTTATTTATGGTTTGTGTGATATTTGTTTATGTCCGATGATTATGTTTTAGTTTTGATGTATTCTTTTCTTGCGGGGAATCATTTTTTTCTTAGCTTTTGATATCAGTTTTGTGTCAAAGATCAAGATCTATCAGTTCTTGTTAGCTGTCTTATATAAAATCTGACCTTTATATTATCTCAGTATAATATATTGAAGCTTTTTTATTCTGAAAAAAGATAAGAATTTATGGAATTTTTCTTGTATGTGTTTATTGATTTTGTTCGTTGTGTTTAATGATTCTCTTAAAGTAATGTGATTTGTTGCTTAAAATAATGAAAGTGATTAAACTTGTTCTAATAATTTAAGAGTTTCACAAAATCAAACTTAGCTAATGTTATTGTCATTAATTTAAGAAAAAATTTCTAAATTGAAAGGCATAAGAGCAGAGAAGCAATATTTTTATAAACATTCGTTTTAAATTTTTTAATAATAATTTCTCGGACAGTTTATGTGGTTGTGGATGGATATTAGCGTACTCCACGTCTTAATGAGAAAAGTAATGAAGATTATTGGCCGGAGAGTTTCTCTGTGGTTGTGGAAGGATATTACCGAACTCCATGTCTTAATGAGAAAAGATTCTTGGCCAGTACGCTATCCACCAACGGCATTATTTTAGAAGTCAAAAACGTGCATCACGAAAAAGATTGATGCGATAAAAGGATTTATATAAAACTAAGAAATGCGCTTTGTGGTTTAGGTTCAACTTTTACCGTGGCAATGGATAGCTTTATTTCTTAAATACTTTTGGAATTAGTTTATTCTTCTTAATCAATATACAAATTATCTAGAATTATCTTTTACAAATTAATTAATCAATATAGTTAAATTTGACTGTTGTATGTATATATATTATCAACTAGTTAATTTATCTATTATAAATAATGTATGGTTTAATTTGACTATTATATGTATATATATTATTAATTTGCATAACCATATTACAAATATTAATGTAATTAATATACTCTAACAATTCATTTGTATCTATAATTAATAAATATGTAACAATAAAAATAATAGCACAAAAAACTATTACAATAAAAATATTACTATTATCATTACAAATAATAATAATGATTTCTAAATAATAATAATTATTTAATATTATAAACCCAAGGATAATATCAATCCCTTAGGTATATTATTCTAAGGATGCATATTCCTAGGGTATAATACTATTCATAGGTTTATAATATTAATCTTTTAGGTTCAATATAAATCATAGTCATCTAAGGGTTTATATACCTTGGATTTATAATATTAGTCCCTAGGGTTTATAATACCTTGGGGTTTTAGTATTAATCCTTGGGTTTAAAATATCAATCCCTTGGGTTTAATACTAAAACCACAAGGGATTATAAACCCAAGGCAATAATTAAACCCAAGAGAATAATAAACCCAGGGGATTAATACTAAAACCCCAAGGGATTATGAATCCAAGGGAATAATATTAAACTTAAGGGATTAATATTATAAACCCAAGATATATAAACCTCAAGATAAATATTATAAACCCTAAAATAAAGATGGATGGTTCTAATATTGAGACAATCTTCACAATGCGATGTTGGACCATGGTTGACCATGTTTGAATTTCATATTGAGATAATCTTTGTCACAATGTGACCATAATTGACCATGGTTAGTTTTCATATTGACTGTGGTTAACCATGGTTGATTTTCATATTGACTGTGATTAATCATTGCTGGCCATGAATGACCATGATTGACAGTGGTCGACCATGATTGATTTTCATATTGAGACAGTCTTTGTCACAATTCGATGTCGAACCATGCTCGACCTGGTTGAACCCTTAGATTAATAAATCCAAGTGTTTGATATTATAAACCTAAAAGAATAATAAACCCAAGGGATTAATACTAAAAGCCCAACGGATTACGAACCAAAGGGAATAATATTAAACCCAAGGTATTAATATTATAAACCCAAGGTATATAAACCCTAGGATAAATATTGAAACAATCAATGTCACAATGCAACATTGGACCATGCTTAAGCGTGATTGATTTTCATATCGAGACAATCTTTGTCACAATGCGACATTGAACCATGGTTGACCATGGTTGGTTTTCATATTGAGACAATGCTTATCACAATACAACGTCGGAACATGGTTGACCAAGATTGATTTTACAAAACATGGTTGACCATGATTGATATTATAAACCCAATGGATTAATACTAAAACACCAATGGATTATAAACCCAAGGAAATAATATTAAACCTTGGGAATATGGACCCTTACATTAATAAACCAAAGGAAATAATAAACTCGAGGAAAATAATAAACCTAAGAAAATATGGTATAGTTTAATTTGATTGTTGTATGTATGTATATATGTTATTAATTAATCAATATGCCTATTATGAATAATGTAGAGTTTAATTTAACCATTGTATGTATATATACTTTTAGATGGATATATGTAAGTGTAAAAATATAGTGATGTTTTCATATAGAATGATTAAATAGTTGGTATAATAGAATGTTACCCACTTTGTGGCTCCCACATGAAGATAATAAGATAAAGGATAAGCTCCCCACCTTTGGAACTCTATCTAACTTATTAAGTATTAGATATAAAATAAAAAATATACCCATAGTTTATAATTTAATTATACTTTTAGTATAATCAGTTTGTTATATTTTATAGTTTAGATTATATATTTAAATACAAAAATAAATTTATTACTCTAAAATACCTATCAACGTATTAAAATCAAAGAGCGTTCAATAGAAATAGAAATGCAAGGAGTGGATGGTATTTAGTCTTTGAATTCATTAAAGTGAATTTTCCTCGTGTTGTAGCAGCTACAACACTCCTCCAAAAGTTTTTCTAAAAGACGAGGATGAACGGAATTGACATAGGATTCTGCGCATATTCCTTGATTCTAGAGCATTCTAGAAGGATCCCCAACTCTTATTTCATCCTATGAGCTCGATTTTGGATAGGATCTAGATCATACAACCCTCTATCCTCTCATCCCTTTCTCCATGGAGACTAACTATCCAATTATGGAAAACCATTCAATGCCCTATTTATGAAAAAACCACTTGCATTTCCCTATAAATTGACCACTCATCATAGTGATCTAGAGGCTAGAACTTAGATATTATAGAGAAATATTGTTGGTTTGAGAATTGAAATCATTGTTAAGTAATGTTATGCTACTGGCTTGATGTGTTATTGGTGTGATGAGGGTTTGGACTAAGCTAGATCAGTGACACGAGATGGAACCACATTGGGTGTAACTTCTTCTTCTATCAATCAATAAAGTTGTTTGTTCCTTTTCCAATACTTTTGTCTATACATATGATGAATGTATTTTCAAATGTTATCGATTCCATTTGCTTACAGTAGATAGATCATATTCTTTGATTGTTGTCATCTTCTGTTTATATTGACAAGTACCACTTGAGCGAATTCAATCTGAGCAGGAGCAACGGGAGCAATTCAAAGGATATTAAATGAAGCAAAGGATCACAAGTAGGTTCATTTATCTTATTTGTCTATTGTAGGAAAAGGTTAAACATCTTTACTTCTGTTGTTCTAAGTGTAACTACCCACTTAGGAAAGATGTACTTATTCATAGGTATAAATTTTGTTTAACAAATTAGCGACCATACTGGGGAACGACCATCATTCCCGGTAGTTTACCCTTATCATATTACATCCTAGTGTACTTTACATGACTTCATTGATCCCTTTTTAGTCATTTTGAATCTTTTTTGGTCAAAAAAGTGTGCTTAAATGGCTGCTCATTGTGCTCTCTATCATCAGCGCAATGTTGTTCTTGACATAGTGCGCTGCAGAGCAGCCTTAGCTTAGAGACATGCTTGGCAACGCACTATCTCCCACTCAGGGCTGCGTTGATCCCTGTCAAGCCAAAAAACCCATCTTTTGCTTGATTTTCCAAAGTTTCTTCTGATGTTGTTTGCTGAAAGATCAATGTTTTCTATAGCTCTGAAATCAGTTTGCATTTCCTTTCCTAGCCCTACTTTGACCTTGATTGTTTAGTTTTTCTTAAGAGATTTATTTATCATTTACAATTCATTGTCAAAGTTAGCTTACATTGATTAGTCTTTACTTTCCTGAAAATAATTGTCATAAAGTCTTCATTTCTTTGAAAAAGAAACTATTGTAAAGTCTTCGTTTCTTGTGAAAAGCATTGATTGATCGTTTGTGCATTTAGTTTCTTTATGTTCATCTAAACATTAAAGGAAAGAAAAGAAAAAATGCATAATGCATTTATAAGTTTGTGTGTGCTTGTAGGAATGGTATAGGGAAAGTTGCATTAGATGTGCTATATGCTCTTTGTTTAAAGATTCTGATTGCTCTATCCCTTTTAGTTATGGTTTTCAATGTTTAAATCAAATGAAAAGAATGTTCCTCATCATAATTGCATTTTAGGAGTTTTAGAAACATCACGGAGTGAACCTAAAAGGCAAACTTTTAAACAAGATCAACTAAATTTTTTCTCAATTAACCTAATGGTGCATTGTAACTTAACACATAAACTTTAGAGGTCTAGGTTAGAGATGTATTCTGGCGTCATTAAACATATCAGCTATCGCTAATGGTCTGCCATACATTCCGAGTGTGATACCTCATTCCACGTACGTAAGTATATCATAGCTCGTTAACGGACTTTCGGGTATATCGGGCGGTGTTTTAGTATGAAAATTATAAAGGAATGATCTCACTGTGCAGTTTCGCATTAGATAGCGCTAACACATATTGGGCCTCCACATACTTTCAGGTATAGTTGGAAGGACTACACTAGGTTTCTATCCATCCATAGGTAACCGAGTCGGCCACCTTGTATATTGTGATACACTGAAAACAACATTCGTGGAGATTACCTGCACGTATGTTAAGTCCTTGGCTTCTCTAAGGCAATATATTGTAGTTCACAGTTACTTGGTAATACTTTTGCCTAGATTACCCTCTTTTTGTTTATTTCCTTCTGTAATAAAATCAATTACCAATCGTGGAGGAAAATCAAACTTTACCCTGTCATTCGCGTAGGACAACAAGTAAATCGGCTTTACCTCATGAAGCTACACCTAGTCGAAAAAAGTGGTCTCGTTTAACTGAGTCTAGTACATCACAAACTTCTGGTTCTTCATATGATTTACCAGAGTCACCTATACCGGTACGTGCTATGATTCCAGTTACTCCTACTATTACTGGTTTATCTGCTACTAAAGTGGAACCTTTACAATTACCTGAGGACACTAAAAGTGAACTTAGTGAAACGGTAACTGAAGTTGTCCAGCAAGAAGTTGATCCTCAACCCAAAGTTGTTCAACAAGAAATTACTTCTGAACTTGAATTTGTTCAACCGGAAGTTAATCCTGAACCTATCATAGTTCAAACAGAAGTTACTTCTTAATAAGAAGTTGTTCAAGAAATTCATCCTGAACCTATTGTTATTTTACCAGAACACTTGGATCCTAAAGTTGAATAATCAGAAGTTGTTCTCGTACCGGAAGACGATCGACCGGTTTATCCTCAAACATCTATAACTGTTGAGACTTCTCCTTTGCTGCAGAGTCAAACACTAGAAATTTATTTCAGACCTGATGATGGAATCCTTCGACTCGGTTTGATTGCTATGGAAGAGGAATTTGAAGAAGAAACTTCACCCATAACTCCAACTCATTTTGGATCAGGGCTTTATCTTTATCCTTCTTATCCTCAGTTAACTTCTCCTTTTGATCATGTTTACTTTCAAACTCCCATAGATTCATTAGGAAATTTATTGGGTCTTTTTGTCATGCGGAAAGAGTTATTTTTGCTGACAAAACTAACCTCCCTAGGAGTCTAAGACTCTCTAGTGACAAACAAGACAATTAAGAGCAATCCTTCTCTAAATATACGTTATTCTATGAGAAACCAAGTGTTTTTCGATCCTACCTCAAGTCCAACGCTTGTTGCAGCAGTCTAGCCTCGTCGATCCAGATGAGCTCCTCCTTCACTTTGAAACCTACATACATTAACAATCAAACGATTACATAACACCTGAATATCTCATAAAACAAAGCATATTCAACATATAGACCAAGGAGTATATGAAACAATTCATTAACAAAAAATCATTGAGAAGAATGGGCTTATTTGTATTAAGGAAACAAAAGAAACCATTACAACCTGAGCCTTGGTGTTGTGCAAGTTCCTCCCAGGGTCCA
>APFE030871368.1:83765-101740 GCA_000404065.3 Pinus taeda | reverse complement strand
ATTGTGCTGGGTACTTTGAGAACCATTGACATCACTGGTGGTCTCTCTCACGCATGTTAACAGTTTACATCATTGACTGGTAATCAAGTGGTTTCTACAATGTTCGACATCGACTCATTTATTCGCATGGCTAGAATCGTACCAATTCGGGAAGTAGAGATGAAGACCCTGGATCTAGTTTCCACCATCCAGGCTGCGAGGAGTTTTGTATTCATTATGTTGTAGACCAATCATAAACAGATGGCTGCGCCCATACTGTGTCTACACGAGTCTATGATTATGATGTATTATGAAATCATTCCTGTATCAGAGTAGTTAGTCCTAGTTAAAGTTTTTGATCTGAGTATGGGAATGCCTACCTCAGCGATGATATGATCTTATACATGTATTTTGTGTTGAAAATTGCAGGTTCTGACCGGGCTCTCCACAAGATGATCCTCGAAATGATAAAGTACTTCACCCTTCTTATATGATTTAACACCCTTATCTATTACAGGCTTCGTACTTTAGGGGGCAATCTGTTACACTGAAATTTGTCACCATGACTATCTGCATTTAATATGGCTCCATCAATAGTCATATTATCCTCCTTGTCAAGCCTCATACCTCTTCTCTTCATGTCAAACTTCAAAAAGAGAGAAAGTCACTTAAAAACATGTTTATCTCTAGGTACGCAGGTTCTCTCTACCTTGCCTGCGTGTACGCATCCCAAGCTCATTGTGCCTGCGTACTTGTACGCTCTGTAAGCCAAAGGATGGGTGCGTACCCCTGTAAAGGTCAAAAGGCGCGAGTTTCATCTTTAAAAAGTTACTTGTGGTCACTTCTAGAGCCTTCTAGAAGAGTGTTTGACGTGTATTGAGCGCCTCCAGATGGTTCATGCATCCCTATGATAGAGGAACTTATCCCATCAAGAGAGGAGTTACCCCATCCAAAAGAGGGAGTATCCCATTGATGTTGGAACTGAATAACTTCCTCTAGAACACTATAAATACAGGCATTGGGCCAGAGGAGGGGAGGTTGAAAGCTGAACATTCCAAAGGGTAGATGCTGCTGGAATTAGGACTTCCATTGTAAGCTTGTGAGGAGAGATTACCATCCTTTCTTGTTGCCATATTGGAAGTGGGTGAGCTTGTCAAAGTAGAGGAAATCTCTTGTTGGACCCTGGGAGGAGCTTGCACAACACCAAGGCTCAGGTTTTAATGGTTCCTTTTTTGTTTCCTTAATACAAATAAGTCCATTCTTCTCAATGATTTGTTGTTAATGAATTATTTCATGTACTCCTTGGTCTATATGATGAACATGCTTTGTTTTATGAAATATTCAGGTGTTATGTAATCGTTTGACTGTTAGTGTATGCAAGTCTTAAAGTGAAGGAGGAGCTCATCTGGATCAGCAAGGCTGGACTGCTACAACAAGTGTTGGATTTGAGGTAGGATCGAACAACACTTGGTTTCTCATAAAATAATGTATATTTAGAGAAGGATTGCTCTTGTTTGTCTTGTTTGTCACTAGAGAGTCTTAGACTCCTAGGGAGGTTAGGTTTGTCCGCAAAAATAACTCTTTCCGCATGACAGCTATCATACCATACCCTTGGGATGAGGTTAGCTATAAAATAATCAAATACCTTTCCTGTAAGGGGAGGTACAACATTGTCTATGATTATCACTTTAGAATCCTCCATGAATTAAGGTATGGCATGGACACTCAAGCACCTCAGAAGCTCAACATCCCCTACTTCCTCATGCAGTCCCTCATTGACCCTAGCATTAAGGTTCAAGCAGGGAATTTAGAGTAGCTAACTCACCATGGGTTAATCAAAATCGTAGTGGAAGAAGCCCTCCATACATTTACACTCCCTATAGCATGGGAAGTCATCTGAAACATGACAAATGAGGATTACATAAAGGCCCTAACCTATGAAGTCAATCCTACTAGCAATGAGGAGGAAGAGAAATAATGGAGAGAAGGTGAAGCCATTGGTGACTTAGCAGAACAAGGAAGGGAGGAGGAAGGAACTGAAATAGAGGAGAAGAAAGCTGAAGAAACAGAGCAAGAAAAAATAGAGCAAAAAGAGATAGAGGGAGGAGGAAAAGAGGCAAAAAAGGTAGAACAAGGAGAAGGGTCCCCTAAGACTCTAGAAAGAGAGGCAACAGTTGCCCTCACTTCCCTCAATACACCAATCAAGCCAAAGCGAAAGAGGAAAAGATAGGCCTCCATCTATTTCAGGGCTTCGAAGAGCACAAGAATCAAAACAGGCAAACCTCAGACCTCTTCAAAAATGTCAATTACAATTAAAGATTCCCCCTTTTCCAAAGGAAAAGAATCCCCTTCCAAGGCACCTATCACATATGAAAGGGGGACTCCTAGATCTTCCGCATGGAAAGAAAAGGTAGAACTACAGCACTCAAAAACAGTCTTACAGGAGGCTCAGATAGTTCTACAGGAGACACTCTCAAAACTACAATAGACCCAAAATCTTGAGAAAATGATGGAAGGACAGCCACAGGTAAAGGAAGAAGCAACAGAGCTACAAGAACCTCATTTCCAACCTTGTCTTGCCTCCTATTACAATCTACTTGAGGAGGAAGAATAATCCCACAAAAATTTACAATTCCACTATTCTTTGAATTAGAGAAAGAGAAAATAAGAACACATAGGTGGATGCAAATTACCAAATCCAAAGGAGTTGAGGATATTGGCCATATGGAAAACAAACTCAGAGAAATGGGTAGAGAGTTGACTGCTCTTAGAGACAGGGAAGAAATTACAAGAAGCCACCTTGAAACTGAAAATGAATTGTTAAGGAGGCAGCTATAAGAGAAAGAGACTCAGCTGGCATGCATGGCCATCTTATCCGTGGAGGCATTGCAATGTAGAACACCAGAAAAATCTTATGACCTATATGTCAAGGACCAATGGTTACAATTCCAAATAAAGACTTTGGCATAAAGAGGCACAATGCCTTTCCAAGATTACAGGTAGTTCATGGATCTATGTGACCAAAGCACCTCAAAGGATAAGGCAAAGATGGTAGAATTCTACCTACATAACATTTCCCTCATGGACATGAATGTGTGGGACCCCAATGCCAGGCTAGGGGACCTGCAACTAATGGCCATGGCCTCATGGATGAACCATGAAGAGTTGAGGGTAGCAGAAATAAAAATATTGATGATAAAAGAGCAAAATGAGCCATTAATGATAAGATTTGAGCCATTATATCCCATGGCACTCATCAGCACACACAACCTACTTTCCAATAATCCTTAGATTTTCCCTAGATATATAAATTATTAGCCACAAGCCATTGCGCACTTTGAGGATATGCAAAGGCTACTTGGGGATGACTGTGTGCATGCATGCACGAGGAGATGGAACACCTTAACACACAGTCTGTAGATCAGGGAATATAATTCCCCCATGAGGCTGAAGGAGGCATTAAGAAGAGTTCCAATGTACAAGCGCTCCATGCAGAGGTTGAAGGTCAACAGGATTGGCCTCAAACTGAGTCCCACACTATTGTTATGCATGCTGGAAGGCAAAAGAGAAGAAGAAGAGGAGGAGCAATGGGAAGAGATGGACAGGAAGGCGGGATTCTATGACAAAGAAGAGCATAACACATCAGAAGCTTGGGATGCTAGAGAGGCCACCAGGGCCATAAAAGATGAGGAGATGGACTAAGTTGCTCAGAGGATGAGAAACACATTCAGTAGAGGGGTGATGATGAGCCTCATAAATGAGTAATTATATGGGCTCATTTTACCTCCTAACCTAGTCAAATCAACCATTCTCTTATATTATTGTATGATTTTATGATCATATTTATGCTTATGGAGTGAATTGAGTTAGTTATGATGTCATGTGGTCTAACACGTGTTTAATGCAAATTATTGATGAATTTCGAGGTCAAATTCAAGGGTCCAGTGTACAAATGGCAGCAATAACTCAAAGTGGACAAAGGAGAGGACTTATAGGAGGGAATCCCCATCATTTATTACTCCTCACTTCGAATTCCCCTTCATTCAGCTCGGAGTACAAGCAGCCAAATCATGCACTAGAAGGCAACCGAGCAAGTGGAGGATGACTGATGATTATCTTAAGTTTTGGGAGCCAAGCCTCCATGATTTTAAGGAAGTTGTTGGTAGCTTCATTTGTATAAGTAGAGAGGCCTAGGGCCTAACTAGGGTCATATTTGTTGTTGGATTTTTTTCTTATGTAAAATCTTCTCAACTTCGAGCTTATTATTTTGTGATAGTTTCATGTAATCCTACTATTGTTTTGGAAATAAAGATGGAATCCTTTTTGAGCTAGCATTAAGTTACCTTAGAGTACTAAAGCTCTTGGGTTAGGGCCCAATCCATGTAGCCAAGCTCCTCTTTACTTGTATTTGTATGTTTCATTTCAGTTTGTAGATTAGGTTATTGTTAGATGTATTTCTTTTATGGTTAATAATAGGATTCTTTTGATGATTCAGTAGTTTGCTTCCATTTGTGCTTTCTATAGCAGGTTAAGTAGTGATAAAGAGAAGATTCAAAAGGCTAGAAATAGTGTCTTGGCCTCTCCTCCTCCCTTTGGGACCATGAATTGAGGCAAAGACCCTCTTGCTGCCCCAAAAACACAGATTTTCCTCATTCATAGGACTTCTAGTGTTTGCAACTTGTTAGTAGGTTAATAGTCTAGTTCTGCTTTGCTTCAGATATTCCTCATGATGCTCACTTATTTATTTTTAATAGTCTTCTTTCATGCTTTCCTTTCTTGTAGCACTTCTCAACATTTCCTTTCATGGATCATAGTTTAGACTATTTTGATGCAAAACTTTGTATTTTTCTAGATGCACTCATTTCATTGCTTGCTTGATCTTATTGGTTGGATATCAGTTCCTTTGAAGAAAATCTCTTATTGTAGTGGGCCAGCTCATCAACCATCACATCGTCAATCTAATGCATGCCCTACAGGTCGCCCAAGTCTCACCTCAATTCTGCCTTAGTTTCTTGCATTTTCCATAGAACTTCTTCCTCTCTCCTTGAGCATACCCAATCATCTTCCTCTCTCTTGGTGATTCATGGTGGACCCTAGGCACCCTAACACCTCATTCCAACCTTCATCCACCTTTTCCACCCACTCTCACACCCTCAAAATAGTGAAAACGGCTCTTGGCCTCCTCTTGTAGGCCTCTTGTAGCTGCCCTATTT
The DNA here is from genome assembly GCA_000404065.3 of Pinus taeda. Taxonomy (NCBI): domain Eukaryota; kingdom Viridiplantae; phylum Streptophyta; class Pinopsida; order Pinales; family Pinaceae; genus Pinus; species Pinus taeda. Next base: position 96,548 of record APFE030871368.1, on the reverse strand, counting down.
TCCTCCTGTAGATTTCCTGTGTCCTCCTGTAGATTTTCCTTTAGGCTTTCTTTTGAAGGCTGAGTGTGGGAAAAGCCTCCAGAAGGCCACTTGAGACCTCCTAGGACCCATCCACAGCATCCTACATCCTCTCAAGTCCCAAAACCACCCTCCAACGCCACCTATTCGTTGTCACATTCACACACAATAAATCACATGCATGTCAAATTCACATAAAAATACATTAAAATCCAAAAGGATGTTTTTTTCTTATTTACTTCCAGAAATATATTAGTTAGATGTTGTTTACTTCCTTGAGTAGGTAATGGCATTCCTTTCATGGTTTTCATAGCGCTTTCTACAAAAGTAGGATTAGTTGGTTAATTAGGGTTTACCAGGTTTGCTTTACATTTCAATCTTTCTCCTTTCTGCGGTTAGAGTAGCATCTGTAGAGTAATCTTTCTTTCCTTTCATCACATATAGAGCTTCTTCTGGAATCCATAGAAGTTGGCTTGAGCTCCTAGTGAACCTGTATCGACTGACATGTGACAACCTGTAGTGAGTAATAGTACTTGTGCATATAGCACCGATGCTTCCAAGTTTGTTACGAACTACCGGGTTGATAAGAGTAAAGCAGGTAGCCCAGGAGTTGCAGCATTATTGCTACAATGTGGGTGCTCACCAATAGGTGAGGAGTGCAGCTCCACTAAAATGAAAGGTTTGAGTGTGGAGTGAGGAAAGAGAACCACACAATCCTTATATCGAAGAATATCTTCATGTGAAGTATAAACCACTAGGGGTTTATGATCCCCTTGTAGCATTTTGATTATCAGGGAAAGAGATGGATGAGTAAACCATTCATTACATGCCTCCTCAATCTAGGATGGTATGGGAAAAGATAGTTATAAGTGAGTGCCATCCTCCTCCAATTTTCTTGACAAGGCATTAGGAACAACATTGCTTTGACCCTTCTTAGAGGCTATATCATAGTCATATCCCAACAATTTGGTGAGAAATTTGTTTTGTTGCGGAGAAGTGTTGCTCCATGAAATACCTCAAACTATGATGGTTTGTTTTGATATGCAAATTTTTCCCAACCAAGTATGGTCGCCAGTGTCTACTACATGTAGGATGGGCATCATCTCCTTCTCATGAGTAGATTTCCCCAAAATCCTGCCACTTAATTGTTAGATTGTGAAGGCTAGTGGTTGACCTTCTTGCATTAATAATACTCCAATGCTAATGCTTGTGGTATCACATTTGACTACAAATGGTTTGTTGAAATCTGGGAGTGCCAACACAAGGATGGAGCACATGGCTTGTTTGAAATCAAGGCTTGTTGAGTTTCTTCTGTCTAGATAAATGAATTTTCTTAAGAAGATTCATTAAGGGTGTCGGGCATTGGATTTGTTACATTTTTGCATTCACTTTCCTATTCCTTTGTCTCCCTTTTTGACCAACAAGACCACATTTTATCACTGTAACAACAAATATTCACCTAAGTATGTTATTTTCTATATGCAACCCTCTTAGTCCAATCATCCTTATAATTTGGCATAATAACTACTCTCTTAGGTGATTTTTATTATAAAACTAACAAATGGGTTATTTTAGGTTTCAGCGGTTTTCTGAATTTTCTCTTACAGGATTGCACTTTTAGTTTCCTTTAACAATTTGGGACAAAGTCTCCAAGAAATGTTTCTCATATGCGAACAATTTTCCTTGGGCATGTTCTCCTTCCTTAATTGGTCACATGGACCGAATCCAAGAGCACATCAATTCAAAGCCAATTCAACCACAAGGAGATATTCATGGAGCATACATATCACTTAGTCAAGATTTTCTACAAAGTCATTGTAATTAAAGGAAATTATTATAGCTTTATCCCTACCATGGAAATTGTTGTATGAATTATCAAAATGTATTTTTATTTTAAGATCATATGAGAATTGAAATATTCTCATGGTGGTCTTCCTGTTGTATTCAAAAATTATAAATAAGAGAGATCTCTTCCAGTGGGGGTAGCAAAGGGAATTATACAAATAGGATTGGAAAGAAGGGGAAAGAAATAAGCACCATAATCTTGTTGTTTTATTAATTCATACCTCAACCTTGTGGCATTGTATCTTTCTTTGAGTACTCTGCATTTTATTTAGTGCACCAGCCCCTACTGAGGAGGAAGGGCCCTCCTTAGCAAGAATCACTAGTTAAGTAGAATACAATAACTATTTGTATTAATTCTTATTAGTTATGTGATTGTTGTTACTATCAATTTTTGTAATGATTTATTGATTGTAGAAATATTTTGAAGGGTGTGACAACATAAAAACTGGATTAACTTATCTTATTAGTGTAGTAGCGTTTATGTTATAGATTGGATTGCACTTCATTTGAATGTGTGTGTTCAACATTTTATTGAGTGATTGAAGGGTTTTCAAGAATGTTGTTTATGAATGAGAGTGGTTATATAACATAGTGATTTATTCTACAATTGTGTCACTCTTTTATAATTGTGTTGAAGAGTGTAACACTATGAATTTTGTTGAGAGTGAGTCTTTAACAACATTTATTTGAGATTCATTATGTTGTTTATCATTTCCCTTCCAAACAATTTGCGTGATAATCTTTAATTTACCTACCTCAATTAATAGTTTATGTGAGACTCGACCTATTGCTTTCGCTTAAAGGAACAATTATTTCACCTGATATTTTGGCATCATTGAAGGGGGCGCTATTAGAGGTGCATATGTGTGACTAGATTATTTTTCATGCATTGGTTGAAAGTGTGATATATTTTTTCTTGATTTTTAGGTTTCTAGGTTGTAAGACAAGAGGTAAGAAATTCAACATCCTTTTGACATACTGAAAGGGGAAGGCCTCATCTGGGTCAAGGTGTAGAAATTCTCACTGTAGATTAATCTCATTATGCAATGTACTAAAGCAAAATACTTAATCTACTTCTACTATCAAACTTGCGGAGGCTTAATCAATTTGAGCAAGATCAAATAGAACACATATAACAGAGAAGAAGAATCAATCACACATGAAACATAGAAGAATACTCTAGGGAAAGCCTCAGCTAAAAAACCCACTATCTTTGTTATCATACAAGTGGAAATATCTTAGGATTACACAAAGCTTTCGCTCTCATAGCTATCCATCTCTTAGTACAATCCCTAACTACTGCTCATAGATAGAATAGACAACACATATGCCTTCTCCTCTGTCCTCCAAGCCTCATATTTCCTTGCATTGTTCCTCTGGTATGATTCACCTTCAACCAAGTGGAACACTACTCTTACACACTATAAAACTGCACAATCCTCAAGGAATGAATTCCTTCTGCATGCAAGAGATTTTCTCATAGGAAAATTCTTGCAATTGATAATACATTCTCCCTGCTTTTAATCTCAACTGGGTCTTTATTTGAATTGACATGCATGAGTTATTTATGAGAGAATATTTAGTTATTTGGAGTACACTAGTTGCATGCATGCATGCATTAACTGATTGAACTCACAATTAGTTCCACAAACTATTTGGAACTAATCTAATTGGACTTAACTCAGTTAACTGAGCTAACTAATTACAAGTCAAATACAACTCATCCTTATCTCCTTAATTAAGGGATAACTTCCTCAATCAAAGGGATAACTGTTGCATGACTTCACAAAGACTTCATGTTTGAATTTCTCCAACTAATTAACTTGAGATGAATTAATTAATTATTTTTCAAACAACTGGTGAGACTAAATTTGAATTTTATTTCTCGATATTAATTCAAGAAAAAATTAAAATTGGAATATCCTGAAATGTTATTTTAATCATTTCTATTTTTAGCATTTGTTGTTGCTATTTTCAACACTCCCTCTCAACAAGAAAGGGATTATATGCCACGACGATCCTGTATCTATGGAAATTGAATTTACACTTTGACCGTGCCTTAGTCAAAATGTCAGCATCTTGCTCCTCAATCGAAATATACTTCAACAACATGATCCTCCTCACCACACAGTCTCTAAGATGATGATACTGAATGTCAATATGCTTGGACCTGTCATGAATTACTGGATTCTTGGAGAGCTTGATATGACTCCGATTACCACAATTGATCACGGTTGGATCCATCCTTTGATCAAACAAGCCAACTAGAATTTTCCACATCCAAATGGCCTCACATGCTGCCTAACTTGTAGCCATGTATTCATCCTCTGCCGAGCTGAGTGCAACTGACCTTAGTTTCCTCTTGTACCAAGAAACTACAACCAAACCAAGGTTGAGAATTCCTCTTGATGTGCTCTTCTGATCTGATGGAATCCCTGACTAATCTGCATCTGTGAAGCCCTATAGCTTCACTCCCTCTCACCGTCTATACCATAATCCATACTGAGATGTGCCTCTGAGGTATCTCAAAACATGCTTTGTTGCCTTCCAAAATAGCTTGGTAGGTTGAACCATAGCTTGACTCAGTTGGTTCACTACATAGCACAAATCTGATCGTGTGTTCACTAAGTACGTCAGTGAACCCACAAGCTGTCAATACACAATAGCTTCTACTACTTCTCTTGAAGTAGCATCATCCTTCCTCTAGTTACTTACTAGAGGAGTCTACATGGGCTTGCACTTCTCCATGTGGAATCTCCTAAGTATCTCATTGGCATACTTTCCTTGAGACACAAACACTTCCCCATCCTTCTGCCACACTTCCATTCCTGGAAAGTAGTGCATGAGACCCACGTCTTTCATCGCGAACACTCTTGAAAGGTCCTCCTTGCAAGAAATGATCATTTGATCATCACTTGTCAATATCAGATCATAAACATAAAGAAAAATGATCGACCGCTTGCCTTCCACCATGATGTGATACAAGTTTTCATACACTTTACTCTTTGTGAAGCCCAACCCAGTGAAATAGTTATTGATCCTATTGTACCAAGCACGAGGTGCTTGCTTCAGCCCATACAAAGCCCTCTTGAGTCGGCACACATGCGACTCACAATCGAAGGTCTCAAAACCTTCCGACTACTATATGTACACCTCTTTCTCAATCTTTCCATTGAGGAATGCAATCTTCACATCCATCTGATGGATCTTCCAACCCATCTATGCTGATAGTACCAACATCGACCTGATAGATGAGTACCTTGCTACAAGAGAAAAAGTCTCATCATAGTCGATCCCCTCGACCTGTGAGAAACCACAGGAAAAAAACCTTGCCTTATGTTCTCCACACTACCATCAACAGCTTGCTTTACCTTGTAAAGCCAACGAGAACTCACAACTGACTTGTTCTCCGATCTTGGAACCGCATCTCAAACACTCTTCTGAACTATGGAGTGATACTCCTCCACCATAGCATCAACCCAAATCGACTGTTGCACTACTTCCTCAAAGGAAGATGGCTCAGTCTCAACACATTACCCAACAAGGGCCATGTATCTAGTGTACCTATCAGGTGACCTCCTCTGTCTGCACTAAAAAGATGGTTCTCCCACATTCTCTCTCGCATCCGACAACAATATGTCAGCGTCTCTCGTGCACTTCCGCCCATCTCTAGAAGACTCTGCTTGAGTGGATGTCTCCACTCCTTGAACCTCTGCATGTGGCTACTCCACATCAGTCTGAGGCTCCTCCTCCTTAGGAACCAAAAGTTCCTCCACAACCTGTAGTTGGAGCTCCCTCTCAAGGGAAACTTGCATGGCCTTTTGCTCATCAAACTTAAGATCTCTGCAAACCACTGTCTTTCGACTGGTAGGAAAATACAGCCGATAGTTGTGGGGTGTATCTATGTACCCCATAAGCATCCCCAACTCTATTGTCAACTCAAGTTTCTTCTGGGCATCCTTGGTCACATGGCAATATACCGATGAGCCAAAGATCCTGAAGTGACCCACATCTGGTCTCTTCCTGGAGAAAGCTTACTCTAGTGTCTTCATCCCAAGAATGTGATGCAGGCTTCTATTCTGCAAATAGACCGTTGTATTGCATGCCTCAGCCCACAAATGAAGTGGTAGGCCTTGGTCATGTAGCATCGCCCAAGCTACCCCCACAATCATTTTGTTCTTACTCTCAGCCACCCCATTCTGTTGTGGGTTATGAGGTGTTATCAACTCCCATTTAATTCCTTCCACTGTACAGAATCCCTTAAACACTTGAGAGAAATACCCTCCACCATTGTCACTTCTCAAGGCCCTAATCTTCTTCCTTGATTCTTTCTCAACCAAAGCTTTGAACTCAAAAACTTTGAGGAGGTTTGATCCTTCTTCTACATGAAATAGATCCAGCATTTACGAGAAAGATCATCAATGAAAATCACATAATACCTTTTTTTTGTGGTGGAGGCTATCGAGAATGGTCCACACACATTTGTATGAACTTTCTTGAAGATTGCTTCAGCTCGAATGTCTCGATCATGAAAGGAAGACTTGGCATACTTTCCCAAGGACAACCTTTGCAGGTGTCCACTTGCTCAAGTTTACCTTTGGGAAGTCTGATAGAAATTTTCTGCATTATCTTCAAGGCCCCATGATGCAAGTGGCCCAACCGTATATGCCATAACTTGCCAATGCCTTGGATTTGCACCAATTTTTCTTTCAATCTCAATGCCCATAATCATATACCTCCATCTTGTAGAGATTCTTCACTCGAATCCCAATCCTCTTGGTCTAGAACGTTGCTATGTGTCTTAGGAATGCCTTTCCTTTACTGAAGAATCTGTTAGCACTTGAATCTGCCTCAGGCTGAGGAAGGCAAGGTTCAAGGCAACATCAAACCAAGCTCAACCTCGTAGCTAGCACTACGAGGATAGGAGAGGGCTTTCTCCAGGTCTATCTCAGCAGAAAAGTCTTTAAAGGAGCTGAGATGACCGATAAGGAATACTAATTTTAGGCTAGTAAATTGATAGAAAGGGTTGTTTTGAAATGATTGGGTTTTCCTGGGCTGCATGGGGGAAAGAACAGCTTGAACAGGGAAATATAATCAAAAACACAAATTATCTCTTGAGGCAAGATAGGCAAGAAATTTAACAATTAAATTGAGCTTAAACGGAATGGCAAGACTTCTGAGAAGTCGAAAATACATAGAAGATGGATCCTTGTCAAACAGAAGAAAACATTGAATATGAAAACTTCCTGAAGACAGAGCAAATGAATTGGATTCAGCCTTTCTCACTTAAAATAATTCATTTAGAAACAATTAGGAAATGAAAAGAAAACATTACAAGATTACATATGAAACAGTAGAAGAAACATATGTCAAATGTCATACCACAGGAATCTCAGGGGTCAGAGCAACATTTTTTATTAAAATCTATGTCAAACTGTACAATAGAAGCTCTGTTTTTCTCCACGCACACCTCTCAGAACTCTCCCCCCAACCCTTTACAAATGATTTTTGATACATTAAATAAGCTAAGCTGAAGAAAACAGATCGACCCAACAATAAGGGTGTTGTTTCAACTAAAGCCATGAAGATAGAAAAGAATCCTCCGTCTACTCTAAAGATAGAAAATCCTTCCATTATTCTAGCTTGAGGATTTCTAATGACACATGAAAACTAATCCTGGAGCGTAGACTAACTAAATAAAGAAATAGGCAATCGAACCTTTGAATGCCACTTTGCAACTGCTCTTAAATTTCTGGAGATACGCTTTTCCACTTTACAGAAATTGGGAAGAGGTCCCCAATATTTTAATGCTAAAATATGGGTCAAACTGCCACATATGCTCTTTTAGATGAATCGAATGCCCACATATAGCAAAGATTGCCACGTTACATTTTCCATGTGCAAATCTATACTGGCCCTTTGCATCAAAAACTAATTTTTCCATAAACGGTTTTCCACTAAAATTTCGCCTTTCATGAATGCACCCAGCTGAAATTTGTTAAGCTCAACACATATCTCCATTTTGCATAAATTACCTTTATCACTGGTCTGAGAGAGCTGGTCTAATGAAAGCGTAACAATGATCACCCAGCAATAAAATTAACAGGAGCTCTCACAATTAATGGCACAAACATGTATTCAAATACAGCACGCCTTAGTCCCGGGATTTTTCCACCATCATCCACTAGTTTGAGACATAAAGCACATGCATTTCCTCTATTTTCCGAAACAATTTCAGCATATGATTCTAGAATTTCATGAACTTTCTTCTTTGCTAGCTTTACATGACTTTTGGAAAGGGGAGAGACAACTTCCAAAAGTTCTAGTTTGTTTCCTGTTAAGACTACATCTTCAAATCTCTGAAGCATCTGAATATAGGCTACCCTTTCATTTCGCACCAGGTTGTATGTCTATTTCTCGTACTAGCAAATGATCAGTCACAACATGGGTTAAACTGTCTACTAGACGGTTGAGAATATTACTGTAAATGGAGGACTTGAAGAAATAAGGAACCAAAACAAGTGCGTTACTCTTCACTGTCATTGTTGTACTTGTTTGCAGCAATTCACTAGCCCCGCAAACAGGAACTTGATGATTGCTATTTAGTAGTAAGAAATAACCCTCTATTATAAATCCAAATGATGGCTGACTCTCTGCTAGCACTGTATCACAGCTTGTATCAAGCATAAATAATTTCTGAAGAATTTCCAGAAAGAACAACTTGTCACTCACTGTAGCCTCAAGATCACAACATGGCTTAAGTAGCTGAATATTCTTGACAACTTCTTTCAGGAAACTGGACTTAGTAATGCTTTCTACTTGCAAGAATTATTCAAAACTGCATTCAACAGTAGCCTAGCAATGAAATTCTCCACAGTTTCTTGTAATAAGCGTGAAAGACAATCTTTATATGAAAACTTTAATTGTTGAACAATGACCTTTCGAAAGTTAAAATAAAAGTTACTTCCCCCTGCAATGTTTGTCGCTCTATCAGTTTCAGATTGACTCACAGCTATATCGTCCAACACCAGCTCTTAACTGAGAAGTGCAGGCAGCAAAGCACCAACTAGATGTAACTACTGATAGCCTTTCAAAAGATACATCGTATCTACTAGATCTGTTACTCCCAAATGGTTATATGTATTTGGGTCAAGCTCAATAATATTTCCAGACACAAAGCTTCTAAGATCTTGTATAAATCGTTATTTGAATATTGATGATGCCAATGACAACTGCAATCTTTGGGTTTGCTTGATACTTCGCCAAGTTAGCAGCCTCCTTCATCATATTCTTAAGTGCTGTCATTATATTTGGATCACTGAATGTAACCATCAGCTCTAGATCATTCAAGATTTTACTCATATCAACATCACCACGCGTTCTGCTTGGGAAGCCACTAGTAGCCCCTCATGTTTTACACGTGGAGGTTTTCTCTTGCTTTTTTCCTTTTCATATGCCGCCTAAGTTTCAGCATGTCTGCATTACTTTTCTCGTTCTTTCTTTCTCTCATCTTTTTCCCTACGTAGGCGCGCTTTATCATAAAATCTGCTCATTGGCATGTTAACGAAATAAAGGTTTGTTGTTGACAATGGATGTGTAAATCAAGCATGGGGCTGCATTTTGTCCATGAAATTATATGTTCATTCTCATTTTCGATGTTTGATATAGAAAAAACCAGTGGCAATCGATGGTCCAAGTCGATTTTCATTAGCAAAAGCTCTGGTACTAAAGTTGTCCTGCGAGTTGGGCTCAATTATGGGATGACATGGATCCTTGAACAATGTGAAAACCATCTTGCTACTACGGGTGGGTGTCGGAGGTTCGTAGGGGTGAAGATCGTTGCCCCTGGACCAATCACCAAGCTTGGTGCTGAAAAAATGGGTATTCAGCCAATGTAAGTACTCATGCCCAGGAGTTTCAGGATCAGTCATCACCAGTATGAATATGGAGTCACCCAAGCTGGTTTCCATGTAGCGGCAGAGTAGAGAAAACTTGTAAGGAGGGATGAAATCATCGAAAACCCCTCCGATAACTCCTGCTTCCAGCAGCTGCTTCCTTATTTCCTGCATCCGGCTTTTTCCCTCCATTCTTTGCTTAAGGCTGGAAGTTCTCAGTCGAAAGCAGTTATAGAAAAATGATTGTGGTCTCTCTTTAGTTTCGAAAGTCCACTCAAACTCGCTCATTTTTCTTATAACAACACAGGGCAGTGTATCCAAAACATCCATACGGAAGTGTTCTTCCTCTCCTGTGGCAATGTGTTCGAGAAATTTACTTCAAATTCTTGACATTTCGAGTACAATAGCACAGGTTCCTTCAAAAGTCTACATCAATTGTGCACTCAGATTCACTAGCTCACCTTCAACAGCTTGTGATCCACCTTCCAGCCCACCAACACTATCCCAAAAGTGTTTCACAGCTTTACAAATTTATTTGGAGCAAGGAATTCGAGTTTTTATAGAGCAGAGGCAAAAAAAAATTGTTCCAACTCTGTGCGCCGCGCAGGCTGCCCAGTGCATCGCGCCATGTCAATGTGCCACGCCAGTCTTAAAAATACACTGTGGAAGAGCACCCAGTGCGCCGCACAGGCCATGTGTGCCGCGCTCCTCTGCCTATGTGCCGTGCACCTCCAAACACTGTCAACAATTCTGCAAAACAATTTTATTGCCTCGAAAACTCCAAACATGACTTGTACAGATGCATGCCCACATTTTAGTGCCGTGGATGAATTTTGGCTATAATAGCTTCCATCACATCATTTGTTATATGAGAAGAATTTTCAATAATAAGATGTGCTCACTCTGATATCCATTTCTCTGTTGTGCAGGCTCCCATTTGGATGCATTTCCTTGTTTGGCCAATGCGCCAAACTTTGACAGCAAATTTCTTGAAAGGGACCCTTGAAAAACACTGGAAGACATTCCAAGAAGAGGTTGTCTCAACTATGATCTCTGCATGCACACGTGAGATAGTTTTATCAATTTATTTCCACTGATTTCTTGATTTAATCTGATGATTCCTTTGGTTGTTTCTGCAGGGACTGGAGCTACGTAAGTTGTTGCCATTGAAGAACTGTAGAGCTTTGAACCATTTACCTACATATTTGATGATTTCTTCTTCAAAATAGGGTTTTGAAGAAGAATCTATTTCACATTGATGACATTCCTGAAATAAACATCTACTGAACCTTCTCCTAGCCTGCAAGTGTTATTGAAACATTCTGAAAACAAGCTTTGCAAACATCTAAGTAGCAATGGGTGAAGGCTAATTGGCATTTGGCTTGTATATTGAACTGAGACTTTGATAGCCACCTGTCTGAATTGGGCTCTGACAGAGAATTTGAGAAGACGAAGTCTAACATTGGCTCCAATGGGGATGGCAGCTACCGCTTCTTGGAGGTGCCAAGAACCGCAGAGCTTTGGGAGAGCAGACAGTGCCTCCATCCATTAGGCAATGGAGTCATCATTTCAACAACCAACACATGAGACTTTGACACTTTTATTGACTAAAACTGACTGAAAAGCTGACTCAGCAAACTTCAAACTAAACTGTAATGAAACTAGAATGAAATGTTGCCTTTTGGCTACTTATTTATTTACAAAATCTACCCTACTTTGCTGCAAAAATAATAGATCAAGTAATACTGAAATACCAGATCAACCATTCAAGTAAATCTGAGAAGAACGCTGCTTGAGAGTGCTTCAACCAGATCACAGATGTAATTGCTGGTAGCCCTTCATGCACATAAAGAGCCTAATCATGTAAAAGACAGTTTGAATTGTCAGTCAAACTGAGAAACATTTCCATGTACATTGCAATTGGATCGCGAGAGCCAGACTCTGTTTTCTGCCCCAACTTTGCAATGCATACCTCCATCTGCACATTGTCAATGCAAACATCTGTAGGCAAATCTATTATTTCTTGTTTTGAAGGAGGGAGAGTTTCCAAGAACTTTTTAGGGTCTCAGAAATCTTATGACTGGATCTTCTCATTTAAATATTGAATCTCCTTCTCAACTCTTTCAACCACTAACTCACAGACACCAGTTTTAGCTTCAAGAGGAAACTTCGGAGATTTCAAACCTTGAAGCAAAGCACTGAAAAAATCTTCATTAATTTGAAAATCCGCTAACCAATTTCTAACATCTTTTACAGCTTCACAAAGTGCAAGGTTTGCCACATACCCTACCATTGCATAAATGGATCAGCGAGCACTGGAATGTCTGGATCAAGGTGGAGTCGCCAGGTGAATGTTTCAGCCTTCATATGTGTCTGACTGCTGTCCACCATCAGCATCAGATCTGCAACTTGATTTCATGTACTGGGATAAGACAATCAACAAGTCGAATGTCACATCAACAGCAAACCATCTTCCCCAGTGGAGTCGCCACTATGTTAGCGCTCAAATCTACCTTAGGCTGAAATAAGGTAAGACTCAAGGCCACATCAAACCACGCTCAGCCTCGTAGCTAGCCCTACGAGGACAGGAGAGGGCTCTCTTCGGGTCAAACTCGGCAAAAGATAATCGAAGAGGCTCGAGATGACCGAATTGATGATTGATGTTAGGCTAGGTATGAAATACAAAGACTTTGAAATTGAGTTTTTTGAGATTTTGTTGAATTCAAGGGAAAGGCAATTTTGGGTGCGGGGATTAGGCACAGCTTTTGCAGAGGTCTACTTGGGGCAAGATAGGCGATTGTTTTGATGCCTTAAAGTAAGTGAGATGGGTAGATCAGACTGGTGAGGAGCTAAGGAGAGCAAGGAAGTCTCAAGGATTCTCCTTAAACTGAAGAAAACATAGAAAATTAAACAAATTTAAAGGCAGAGCATAGCAAGTTCATGGATTCTACCTTAACACTTCATTTGTTTAATTACAGAAAATTAAATAAAGAAAGTGGTACACATAAACAACTTACAAGTACTG
>APFE030871368.1:33843-83527 GCA_000404065.3 Pinus taeda | reverse complement strand
CTTTCCTTTGCCAAAAATGCAGATAAGATATGTACAATAGAGTGTCAAGCTATTCCCAAGAGTCCAACCTCTCCAACCTCTGAAAATGATTGAGAAATTACATCATATAGACCATCCTAACTCATTTCCTTGCCTCTAGGGGTCGAGCTCATCATTCTAGGAGCTGTTTGAACTAATTCTAAACAAGGAACTGAAATCTAGGTAGTCAAACAACTTACCCCTATATGCTAGGAAACCAATTCATTCATTACATTTTTGCTATTTTATGAATGAATCATCTAGAATAGGTAAATAAGTGTCATAACAACATAAATTTCCAATAATTACATCAATAAGGGTGAAAAATCCCATCACAAGTCAAAACTGGTCAAACTGGCTTGATTCGCTGAGCTGAGGAGGGAAATTGTGCCAAAAAACCTTGTGCGTTGCGCGCCTGAGCCCTGTGCGTCGTGCGCCTTTCCACCTACTTTTGGGGCACTTCCCAGCATCCAAATTGAGCTCAGGTTGGCTTGTTGGAAATCCCTGTATGTCTACTTTCCAACCCAAGTAGAATTTTCCAATTTGGTCTCCATTTGACCCTCCAAAAGTGGATTCGCCCAGAAGTACTTCCTGCTGATGCAAAAAGTGGCAGAAAGGTGATTTTCATGATGTGTTTTGAGCTTTTGATCACCCAAAACTTGATGAAATGCCTTGGCAATTGCTGAGCATGTGTATTTCATCATGAAAAATCCAAAAATGTAAGCCACCTATGATTTGGACCTCCCCATCTTATGGGTCGCGCACTGAGCGCGACGCATAGAGCCAAAAAACCTGTTTCGCAAGCCAAAAAATTTGAAATGACAAAATTTTCTCCAAATTTGCCCAAAATTGGAGTGAAGACTCTCCATCATGTATCATGCTCAACTAATGAAGCCTCGGCCAAAACTCGAAGTGGATCAGGCCTTTTGCGTTGTTTTTGTGCTTTGCTCAAACGCCTCTTGAGGATCTTCATTCTCGCTTTGCAAACATGCATGCGAGCCCAATAGTGAGTCTTCATGTGGCGAAGCATGTCCTTGTCCCTATTTGCCTTTGCCAACAACTTCTCCGAATGAGTGTTCACCCGGATGAGCATTGATTCCCGATCAATAGGTGTCAAATCACCGGGTCTCCTACGAGCCAATTCCCGGTCTCCCCGAATCTTCCGCAGCTCATAAAGTTCATGCTCATCTTCCAACTGTTTGTTGCGCTACTCTAAGTAGTTGATCACCCATTTAGCCATCTGAAATTTCTTTTGCAGTGACTCATTCTCGGCCCTTTGCTCTCGGATGATCTCCTTGAGCTATGAGTTGGGCGAACTAGCATCAACATCATTGATACCGATATCCTGAACTCCTGAAGGACCCTCATCAACCATGGGTCTCTTGCCCCTATCCTGAATCTGTACTTATGCAGAAGACGGAGGCGAGACCCCTTCCACATTATGTGGAGATAATACTCGCTCTGTTGATGATGTCAACGAGACCCCTTCCACCCCGGGTGGAGATAGTACTCGTCGCGCGGCTGCAAATAAGGCCCTGGGGCCTTTCTGATATGTCACATATACTGGAGCATCAACATGCTCGGTCTCAGGAATGTCAAACTGCTGTGAAGGTTGTCCCTCATCATGAACTATCTCTGGAGGAGGCTGTAGCGCGGAAAAGAAATCACGGGAGATGAAATCCTCCCAAGCAATACCCTGTTGTGCCAACTGATGCATCACTATGATTTTGATCAATGCATAGTGATATATGCTCCTATGCTGATGTGTCGGGTCTCCCTTTGTACTAAAGGTACCATCCTCTCTATGTTTCGGCACATGAAAAACGGAATGCTCATCATACGTACCCGTGTGAAATGCATCAACAAACGAACATGGTACGCATAGAGACGTGAAAATATGCCCTCACAGCTGAAATACCGAATGATGAGTTTCATCAATGGTGCAAACTCATCTTTCAGGTATCTAAAAGGAAAGGTTGCACTCAAGTGTCTAATATATGCGGTCTTGACATATGGCTCATAGTAATACCTGTCCAGCATCTGGCATTTACTCCATTCCTCCCCCACATTTGGTATCCCGGTGGCCTAAGCAATAGTGTCGGGTGACAAAGTGAAATCCACTCCGGCAAGGTTTACATGACTATCATGTAGGTTAAGGACAAATAGATGGACCAGTTCCCGATGATGCTGAGTTTGTGAGATCATGTCACAATATTGGTAACATGCTTGGCGCCGAAAACAATCCATTGCAAGCGGGCAAGCTTGCAATTGAGCCAAAGAAGTAGGCTCCTCCCTAACATGTTGTCCACTTTTGCCACCTTTGTGATACCTTCATGGCACATTAGGCACATTGACCTCCGGTGTAGAGTCACTATCATAATCCTGCTCATATACTGACTCGGTCTCTGACATGTTCTTTAACAACAAGGTAGCTGGAAAATATATATATGCTGATATAGAACTGTGTGCCAAAATTTGACTGTTGACTTTTTGTCTTTTTATCAAAATTTTTCGAATTGATGCGTGAGGAGAGGGTTTTTGAGTGAGTTTTAGGCAAGTCTGGGCATGAACCTGAATGCGCCATGCGCGTGTTAAAATTCACTGTAAAAAGTTGCCTGATGCGTCGCGCGCCTCTGGTGCGCCGCGCGCCTTGGAAACGGCTCAAGTTACCCACAAACTTACAAAATTGCCTTAGAATGATGCTCTTCACTCTTGGAATGTGGAATGGGTTGCAAATGAGGAGAAAAATCTTCATATAGTCTCCTTTTTTATTTTTGCTTGACCAAAACCCATTTTCTTATGTTTTGTTGTTGACAATTTTTCACAATTAATAGACTCTGATCTTTTTGGTTTCATCCTTAAAATTGGTTGAAATGATGATTTTCTCTGATAATTTTTTGCAGGGATAGATCCGATATGCTTCGGCAAAGGAGACCAAGGCTGCATTTGAACAATTGAAGAACTAAAAATTTTGATAATTTTTACAAAAATGAGGTGGCGACTTGTCTTCAAAACGGAGTTTTGAAGAGAAGTCCTTATTCAGTTGTACAATGATGAAAACTCTTGAAGTGATGATCTATCAAAGACATCCCTCTGGCCTGCTGGTCTTCTAAGGCTTTTCAAGACTAAACTGACTCAAACCCTAGACCTAGACCTAAAAATTTAAAACATGACTATAAATGACTTGTGAAGCTTTATGACTTAACCTGAACCAGCAGTGATATGCACGAGGGGGATGAGTGACACAAACCACTCCATCAGAGTTATGGCATGCCTAACGAAATGCAACTGATGAAAACTGGTGGGACACCTAAAACATGAAATGCAAAAAAGAGCTTTGATCTCTGATGGAGGGATAACTAGACTGACTCTAACATTGGCTCTAATGGAGATGGTAGCTCCTTGGAGATGCCAAGAACCGTAGATCTCTGTAAGAGCTAGACAGTGCCTTCACTCATTGGGCGATGGAGTCATTATTTGAATGGATAACACAAAACCTTTGACACATTTATTGAATGAAAACTTAACTGAAACTTAATTCAAACCGACTCGATGGCAAACTGAAATAACTTAAAAAAAACTGACTCAACAGACCAAACACAAATGACTCATGACTGACTTAAAACAAGACTTTACAAAGCTTTTGAAAAAAAGAAGGCAGCAATCCATCAAGATTTGGAATCATGATGACAACCACCTACATAATAATGAAATATGTACAATCATGTGTAATGAGATTTCCAATGTAACCAATCCAATAGATGGCTACATACCAAATTTATGCTCTGACTTTTCTCGAGCAGGCGGAACGATGTACATGTAGGCAACTCACAATAACCACTGAAAACAAGGCTTATGATAACGAACCAGACAACATTTATCTTCTCTAGTGCTCGCAAAAGGATGTCGAAGGGATCTTGATAACCCTAAAGCACTATCTTGTCTTGAGATCCAGCAGCAAAAATACCAGTACTCCCTTCATTCTGATCTGAAAGAACAATTGATTTCCGAGGGATAGGAATGCGCAGAGAAGTATGTGCTTCTACCATCTAAGTGTTAGCTGTAGGTTCCTTGACCATGAGAAATCCTGGCATATTGTCTCTCTCAAGCTCATACTCCTCATCTTCATGGTCTAGGTCATTCTTAAACAAAAAACAATCTTCAAGATTATCAAACATGACAACCTTATCATCTTTGTGAAAGAAAATATTATCTGTTTGTTGATATATAAAATTGGTTACAAGACCGTCATCATTTTCAAAGAGGAAGAAATTTCACCAACACTTTCTTGACCATGTGTGCACTGCAAATCTTCTTTAGCTTGGGCTGTAACATGACCTTTCAAGAGTTGATCTATCTCATCTTCAGACAAAGGAGATAATGCTTTTTGTTTTCTTTTTCTCAAACAGTAATTGTCTTCATATGACATGGAAATCAAATTATCATTTACCACTGTATTTAGATCTTGATCCTGCTGCAAATTTTCCTGATCATCCTGATAGGTACCCTCTAGGTTCTCTTCATGTTGCTGAAATGGATTCTCATACAGAGCCTCCATGATCTCATCATCCATGAAATTATCATCTTCATAATATTTCTCAAGGCTTTCAATAAAAGTAGAAGCATGTTTGCAACAGTCATGAACTAATTTTAATGATGGGTAAGATACTTGATATCTTTCAATGAACATGGTATGAAAATCCTTTAGGCAGTAAATACAAGCAAGCGGCAAACTTTCATACCAAGATTGGGCTTCACCTTCCAGAGTGGCCAAGAATATCTTCATCAAGCAATCTTCAGGAAAATCCACTTCCAACTTGCGAATATGCATATGAAATCTAACCAGATGTAAAGCAGCATCTTTCTTACCATCATTGTTAAATGTAGGTAGATTCCTTGACCAATCTACCTTGGGCATCTTATTCAGAAAACCTGGAATGTGATCTCGGCTCATGGGAGCATATCTTCTCATGATTCGGTCCATCTTGAAAATCTCACAGCTACTGATCTCCCTGCAGTGAAGTCACCATGAAGCATCGATTTCTGGATTGTTCATTGAATGGAGTCGCCAGGTGAATGATTTCAGCCTTCTTATGTCTGATCGTTGTCCACCATCAACAATCAGATCTGAACTCGATACATGCACTAGGGCAATTTATAAGTTAAGTGTTACAATTACAAGCTACACCGGAGATCGACTGAAGCAGCATTTATCTACTTCCGCTTATGCATAGCAAGAGAGTTTCGAAAGCTACCTGGCGTGACTTCAGAATCCGTCTAAGACTTGTGAAACAAACTCATCAGCAAGCAAACCATTAAGATTTCTTCCCCAGTGGAGTCGCCACTATGTTAGCACTTGAATCTGCCTCAGGCTGAGGAAGGCGAGGTTCAAGGAAACATCAAACCAAGCTCAGCCTCGTAGCTAGCCCTACAAGGATAGGAGAGGGATTTCTCCAGGTCTATCTCGGCAGAAAAGTCTTTAAACGAGCTGAGATGACCGAAAAGGAATACTAATTTTAAGCTAGTAAATTTATAGAAAGGGTTGTTTTGAAATGATTGGGTTTTCTGGGCTGCATGGGGGAAAGAACAGCTTGAACAGGGAAATATAATCAAAAACACAGATTATCTCCTGAGGCAAGATAGGCAAGAAATTTTAACAAGTAAATTGAGCTTAAACGGAATGGCAAGACTGCTGAGAAGTCGACAATACATAGAAGATGGACCATGTCAAACAGAAGAAAACATTGAATATGAAAACTTCCTCAAGACAGAGAAAATGAATTGGATTCTGCCTTTCTCACTTAAAAGAATTCATTTAGAAACGATTAGGAAATGAAAGGAAAACATTACGAGATTACATATGAAACAGTAGAAGAAACATATGTCAAATGTCATACCACAGGAATCTCAGGGGTCAGAGCTGCATTTTTTATTAAAATCTCTGTCAAACTGTACAATAGAAGCTCTATTTTTCTCCATGCACGCCTCTCAGAACTCTCCCCCCAACCCTTTACAAATGTTTTTTGATACATTAAATAAGCTAAGCTAGAAGAAAACAGATCGACCCAACAACAAGGGCGTTGTTTCAACTAAAGCCATGAAGATAGAAAAGAATCCTCCATCTGCTCTAAAGATAGAAAAGCCTTCCATTATTCCAGCTTGAGGATTTCTAATGACACATGAAAACTAATTCTGGAGCGTAGACTAACTAAAGACAGAAATAGGCAATCGAACCTTTGAATGCCACTTTGCAACTGCTCTTAAATTTCTAGAGATACGCTTTGCCACTTTACAGAAATTGGGAAGAGGTCCCCAATATTTTAATGCTAAAATATGGGTCAAACTGCCACATATGCTCTTTTAGATGAATCGAATGCCCACATATAGCGAAGATTGCCACGTTACATTTTCCATGTGCAAATCTATACTGGCCCTTTGAATCAAAAACTAATTTTTCCATAAACGGTTTTCCACTAGAATTTCGCCTTTCATGAATGCACCCAGCTGAAATTTGTTAAGCTCAACACATATCTCCATTTTGCAGAATTACCTTTATCACTGGTCTGAGAGATCTGGTCTAATGAAAGCGTAACAATGATCACCCAGCAATAAAATTAACAGGAGCTCTCACAATTAATGGCACAAACATGTATTCAAATACAGCACGCCTCAGTCTCAGGCTTTTTCCACCATCATCCACTAGTTTGAGACATAAAGCACATGCATTTCCTCTATTTTCCGAAACAATTTCAGCATATGATTCTAGAATTTCATGAACTTTCTTCTTTGCTAGCTTTACATGACTTTTGGAAAGGGGAGAGACAACTTCCAAAAGTTCTAGTTTGTTTCCTGTTAAGACTGCATCTTCAAATCTCTAAAGCATCTAAATATAGGCTACACTCTCATTTCGCACCAGGTTGTATGTCTATTTCTCATACTAGAAAATGATCAGTCACAACATGGGTTAAACTATCTACTAGACGGTTGAGAATATTATTGTAAATGGAGGACTTGAAGAAATAAGGAACCAGAACGAGTGCGTTACTCTTCACTGTCATTGTTGTACTTGTTTGCAGCAATTCACTAGCCTCGTAAATAGGATCTTGATGATTGCTATTTAGCAGTAAGAAATAACCCTCTATTATAAATCCAAATGATGGCTGACTCTCTGCTAGCACTGTATCACAGCTTGTATCAAGCATAAATAATTTCTGAAGAATTTCCTGAAAGAACAACTTGTCACTCACTGTAGCCTCAAGATCACAACATGGCTTAAGTAGCTGAATATGCTTGACAACTTCTTTCAGGAAACTGGACTTAGTAATGCTTGCTACTTGCAAGAATTATTCAGAATTGCATTCAACAGCAGCCTAGCAGTGAAATTCTCCACAGTTTCTTGTAATAAGCGTGAAAGACAATCTTTATATGAAAACTTTAATTGTTAAACAATGACCTTTCGAAAGTTAAAATAAAAGTTACTTCCCCCTGCAGTGTTTGTCGCTCTATCAGTTTCAGATTGACTCACAGCTATATCGTCCAACACCAGCTCTTAACTGAGAAGCGCGGGCAGCAAAGCACCATCTAGATGTAACTGCTGATAGCCTTTCAAAAGATACATCGTATCTACTAGATCTGTTACTCCCAAATGGTTATATGTATTTGGGTCAAGCTCAATAATATTTCCAGACACAAAGCTTCTAAGATCTTGTATAAAGCGCTATTTGAATATTGATGATGCCAATAACAACTGCAATCTTTGGGTTTGCTTGATACTTCGCCAAATTAGCAGCCTTCTTCATCATATTCTGAAGTGTTGTCATTATATTTGGATCACTAAACATAACCATCAGCTCTGGATCATTCAAGATTTTACTCATATCAACATCACCACGCGTTCTGCTTGGGAAGCCACTAGTAGCCCCTCATGATTTACACGTGGAGGTTTTCTCTTGCTTTTTGCCTTTTCATATGCCGCCTAAGTTTCAGCGCGTCTACATTACTTTTCTCATTCTTTCTTTCTCTCATCTTTTTCCCTACATAGGCGGGCTTTATCATAAAATCTTCTCATTGGCATGTTAACGAAATAAAGGTTTGATGTTGACAATGGATGTGTGAATCAAGCATGGGGCTACATTTTGTCCATGAAATTATATGTTCATTATCATTTTCGATGTTTGATATAGAAAAAACCAGTGGCAATCGATGGTCCAAGTCGATTTTCATTGGCAAAATCTCTGGTACTGAAGTTTTCCCGCGAGTTGGGCTCAATTATGGGATGACATGGATCCTTGAACAATGTGAAAACCATCTTGCTACTACGGGTGGTGTCGGAGGTTCGTAGGGGTGAATATCGTTGCCCCTGGACCAATCACCAAGCTTGGTGCTGAAAAAATGGGTATTCAGCCAGTGTAAGTACTCGTGCCCAGGAGTTTCAAGATCAGTCATCACCAGTATGAATATGGAGTCACCCAAGCTAGTTTCCATGTAGCGGCAGAGTAGAGAAAACTTGTAAGGAGGAACGAAATCGTCGACAACCCCTCTGATAACTCTTGCTTCCAGCAGTTGCTTCCTTATTTCCTGCATTCGGCTTTTTCACTCCATTCTTTGCTTAAGGCTGGAAGTTCTCAGTCGAATGTAGTTATAGAAAAATGATTATGGTCTCTCTTCAATTTCGAAAGTCCACTCAAACTCTCTCATTTTTCTTATCACAACACGGGGCAGTGTATCCAAAACATCCATCCGGAAGTGTTCTTCCTCTCTTGTGGCAATGTGTTCGAGAAATTTACTTCAAATTCTTGACATTTCGAGTACAATAGCACAGGTTCCTTCAAAATTTTGCATCAATTGTGCACTCAGATTCAGTAGCTCACCTTCAACAGCTTGTGATCCACCTTCCAACCACACCAACACTGTCCCAAAAGCGTTTCACAGCTTTACAAATTTATTTGGAGCAAGGAATTCAAGTTTTTATAGAGCAGAGGCAAAAAAAATTTGTTCCAGCTCTGTGCACCGCGCAGGCTGCCCAGTGCACCGCGCCATGTGAGTGCGTCGCGCCAGTGTTAAAAATACACTGTGGAAGAGCGCCCAGTGCGCCGCACAGGCCATGTGCGTCGCGCTCCTCTGCCTATGTGTCGCACACCTCCAAACGTTGTCAACAATTCTGCAAAATGATTTTATTGCCTCCAAAACTCCAAACATTACTTGTACATATGCATGCCCACATTTTAGTGTCGTGGATGAATTTTGGCTATAATAGCTTCCATCACATCATTTGTTATATGAGAAGAATTTTCAATAATAAGATATGCTCACTCTGATATCCATTTCTCTGTTGTGCAGGCTCCCATTTGGATGCATTTCCTTGTTTGACCAATGCGCCAAACTTTGACAGCAAATTTCTTGAAAGGTACCCTTGAAAAACACTGGAAGACATTCCGATAAGAGGTTGCCTCAACTATAATCTCTGCATGCGCACGTGAGATAGTTTTATCAGTTTATTTCCACTGATTTCTTGATTTAATCTGATGATTCCTTTGGTTGTTTCTACAGGGACTGGAGCTACGTAAGCTGCTGCCATTGAAGAACTGTAGAGCTTTGAACCATTTACCTACATATTTGATGATTTCTTCTTCAAAACAGGGTTTTGAAGAAGAATCTATTTCACATTGATGACATTCCTGAAATAAACATCTACTAAACCTTCTCCTAGCCTGCAAGTGTTATTGAAACATTCTGAGAACAAGATTTGCAAACATCTAAGTAGCAATGGGTGAAGGCTAATTGGCATTTGGCTTGTATATTGAACTGAGACTTTGACAGACACCTGTATGAATTGGGCTCTGACAGAGAATTTGAGAAGACGAAGTCTAACAACACCCAGGTCTCCTATTATCCATTTTAGATCTGTAAACTTGGTAGGGAACAAATCCTGGTATTCACAAAGAAATTCAATGACCTTATCCACTATCGCATTATCCCAGTAATCTCCAATCTTCGTGATTTTGGGCTCTGCCTCTGTACCCATATTTACCTATTTCATTTTCAGTGGCGTGGTTATATCAAGATTCTCAATCTGTAGTCCCTCAACCTCGTGGTGACCCTCTGTTTCAGGGATGTTAATCGTGGATCCTCATCTTCTTCTTCAGTGGTCACATTATAGCATTGCAGTGCATGACTCAGCTGAGTAGTCTAATCGGGTTGAATCAGATCCAATGGATCCTATGGCATCCCAAAGATTGTTGCTTTCACCTCTTGTAGCGCTTCATCAATACAGTCAAACCTGTCTTCAAAGTTGAACATCATTATGAATCCTTCGCACAGAATATCCCATTCACCTATACCATGGTGGAGCTCTGTTTCCAAGTACCAGTTCATCAGGATGACATCCAAGGTATGACAGAACAAGTTCACCCATTCTGGTTGGGGCTTCGCTCCATAAGCCTGAGCCCATTTGGAAAAGTGTGCACGTGTATCATCCTTCTCATCATATTTGTCTATTATTCATACCTTCAGCTTCCCAAAGCATTTCCTCATCATCCTCCTACACTCATGTCAATCATCAAAGATACCCTTGTGTGTACCGCACCATCTTGCAGGTGTAGCGCGCAATGCCCAATCCAAAGCCTAGAAGCACTACTTTTCTAGTACTTCCCTCTCAAATTCATCCAAAAGTACATCTACATCATTCAATCCATCATAAGTGTGCAGATTCCTTACTTTTGATGACACACAATGCAATGACCGGGTCATCATGTTACAGCTCAGTGTGGTTACTTCATGCAAATGATTATGTCAGTGCTCTAATTCTTCATTAGATTCTGAGGTGTAGGAACTCTCGCGATCCCACACAATTCATCCATCCATTTTTGGATTCACCAAATCTTGGTCTTGCACTGTTATCTTATAGATAAATTCCAAATCGTCATTGCTCTCGTAATCTTGAACTTGTTCAGTATTGCGCGATCCTTCAGCAGGATCTAGGGTATTATTACGCGGAGCAGTTTCTTCTCAAATATCATATTTCGCTTCTTTAGGTTGATTACCCCGTTCATATCAGTAGCCCAATCAATGCCAAAGAGAACAGGGTAGGGGTTGTTGTCATCCATAATTTCTATTACCTTGAATTCTGGCAACGTGCTCGCGCCTTCAATATCTACAGTCACCCCTTGCAGCCACTCCATGGGGATGATCTTCTTCCAATTTGCCATCCTTAACTAAATTGGAGACCACTGTGGCGCGGGTCTTCCCATCCGCTCCCAAGTTTGCTTTGGTAGGATGTTCGCATCTGACCCCAGATCCAAAATAACCTGATCCATTTCATACTCTCCTATCTGCACGGTCGGTCTCATCTCTCATCATGTCCTTGTTTTATCCTTAACAATCTTTCGTACCATGTGTGGTTCACCTGGAATGTTTTCGGTGCATCTATTTATAAGATCACGTAATCCCTTCATGGCCTTGCCATCGTGTAGTAGCTTCATGTATGTCTCTAAAAAGGTCGTAAGTGTAGAAGGTTCCATTTCTTGATCTGGCTTATCCTTACTCCCTGAGGTGGAGGCCTCAGCGGAGCTCTTCCTTGCTCCCATGAACTTTTCACGTGTGCACTCCAAATCAAATTCATCCTCCTTCGCCTGAGCTTTTCAAACCCATGCATTTTCTTCAGGTTGTTTCCCCTTATCATCCCCTGTTGCAAATCCACTTCAGAGCACTATATTCACATGTGGATCCTCTTCGCGAGGCTCAAACCTCATCATCTATAGGTTATGATTCAGCTGAGGTGGTAGCGCCCCTTGGTCACGTATTCTTGCTATCAATGTAGGATAGCCTTCTATATCATGATCAAACTGAGTGCAATATTTACATGACGGTCGCATAGGGTTAGTGCATTCGTGGGTGTAGTGTCCTGGTCCTTTGCAATTATAGAAAATCAGTTATCCCCGACCTCTGTCAGGTCCTCCTCCACCTCGGCCTCGTCCGTGCACCTGAAAGCATGTTCACAGCATCCCCGCGCTCTCTTCAAGGGGTCACATTCCTGCCTAAACCCATAAGGTAGGTGTTCTATCCATTATCAATTCATAACTTCTGCAGTTGCACTCATCATGCCCTACTGACCTACAGAAGTTGCAGAATAGTTGTTGTGGTGTTTGTACAAACTTTTGTAGCAAATGACAGTTATTTGTCGTATTTTTTCCTACTACCTGAAATATAGCGCACCACAACACAAGCCCCACACTCAGTCCTACTTGCACTTCTGGCCTCGAAGGCATTGGTTCCCCTCCTGCAATATAGTTCACAAAGACCAGTCAATTGTCTTTGTCAAGCCCCTGACCCTTGCATTTCAGGCACCATACCTCTTCACGCACCTCCAATCAAACTGTCTTGTCCTGCTTCAAACTTTTCATTTCAAGGCAAAGATTTTGCAATTGTTCATGGATCTGTTGAACCCCTAGATTTGGATCTTAAATTGGTGTTTCATGCAGTCTCATTGCAATCTCCAAGGCCTCTGCCTGAGTCGTAATCTTTTGTTGTGTAAGAACAACCCTTAAGTGTGGTAGGAGCGAAGCCATGAACCACTCCTGATGTTGTCCATCTGTTAAGTTCATATTAGCTTCACGGATTTTACACTTCAATCTCTGATCCAATCTCCAAGGTGTTTCACCTGACTTCATCATGATTTCCTTGAACCCCACAATCAATTGTGCTTCGAATTTAGGCCTACTAAATTCTTTATTCAGTGCGGTTTGGATGTATACCACTCCAACGTTTGGGTTATCATTAGAGTACTTAATGTACCAAGTTAGTGCATGATCATGCAGAGAACTAACCAATGTTGCCTTCTTCATCTGATCACCTGTAACACCCTGAGCTTCCTACACAGCTTTCACAACGAACCAAAACTGGTACGGGTCCTCATTTCCCAAGCCTTTAAACAAAGGCAACTTCACTGAATTTTCCATGCTGAACTACGATGGAGGAGATGGTGGTATGGACGAAGTCGCAGGTGATGGTGGTGAAGTTGGAGGTGGTGTGTGTGGAGGTGATAGTCGCAGGAATCCTTGTCTTATCAACTAAATTACACTTCATAGAGAAGCCTGCACTACTCCCTCTTCATCACCTAATGGAGGTGAAATCAATGGACTATATTCAGGACCCTTTCTCCCTTCATTCTTGTAAGTCTTTCCACTTCGCGTAGCTTCGAACATCAAGGTAGCTACATAACCTGTTTTTCGCACAATAACATCTTAATATAGGTATTCAAAGACATCAAGTACTTACTTTGTGGACCCTTGAAAAAGCATCGCTCTGCCTCGCTATAGCTAACTGAGGTATCGACCACAAATTTAGTCACAAATCCTTCTATGATGCGGCCGAGCCAATGGTCGACAGCACAGGTGATCTTATCCTCAGAGGCTTCCAATTCTTGTACTAGCTCTAGGGTCCAAACAATAGGACCGTCAAGTCTCCACCTTCCTTGGTTATCCGCTAGCTTCATGATCCACTCGTATAACTCAACCGGAAAGGAACAGAAAAAGACCTTGTGGATTTCTGTATATAGGTACCTGTCCAGCCACTGTTCCTTTGTCAGTCGCGGATTTCTATTCTCCTACACCGTGAATTCGTGTATATTCCTTTCCAACCAATCTCTAATCTCTTTCTTAGTTGGATTCTAGTGATACGAACATTTGTTGGTTGCGTGGGGCCTAACCCAGGTTTAGTGTTAGTTAGCCAAACAAATCCCTACACCATTGGCCCTTTTGACATCTTCTCGTGGAACGCAGACCAAAGTCTCACCCGAAGAAGTATGGGGGGATGCCGGAACCAAGTTTCCGCACCCTGATATGGTCGTGATGTCAGTTTATTCCTTTTGTTCTTGCTTTCGCATAGATTATTAAGTTCTAGGGATCTGTCAGTCTAGCCCTTTATTCTACCCTTTAGTACCTTCGTGAAGTAGTACGATTGAACTTCGCACAACCCTAACCTGTAGTTCATGTACTTTTGTGCTACTTTGATGGCATATTGAATAGGTTTCCAAGTTATCTTTAAGTGATTTACTTATCCTACTAAAAAATCATAGTTAGTGCTGTGTAATTTGATATTCTTACTTGTGTTCAATTAACCATCATAATTACATACATTCATGCACCACATAAGCATTATAAATGAAATACACACAATATAACCAAATGCATTAACAGGAAATAGGGACACAAAATTTGTAGAATGCTTCTCTTTATTGATATCTCTAGATTATTACAGACTCTTTCTGCCCTGTGCACACAGCTCTAGGTGTCCACGCACTCAACTGTAGACCTCTACCCTAGGCCTCTACGCACTCAGTTGTAGAGCCTCTACCTATGCTAAGATCTGAAACAATTAGACTTACTATCAAGATACTTCACTCCATTCTTCCCTAAAAATTTCTTAACTACATAGAGCTTACTTACTTAGCTCTTTTTATACAATCCCATGGTCCAAGGACCATGGGTGGATCTTTATAACCAACTTTTCACTTTACAAAATAAGGGCAGACAACGCTTTATGACTCATGGCACCTTCATGCTCTGCAACCACAAAATGCAGAGACTTTACAAATTTATTACAAAACTTGACCCAAAACATCGGCTTTTAGCCCCAAAACTATCCTTGGGGGATCCCGTTCCAAACATGAGTATGTGGCCTAGTTTGGGATGTTTTATAAGCTTCTCTGCCTCCAAACAATAGAGGTCCAAACCCTGTAATTACCACAATGGCCTGCGACCTACAAACATAAAGTAATGATACCACAAAATAGTCATTAACCAGCCCCTTCATGCCCATATCTCCTCCCTACTAACTCTGCCTCCAGCCTGTTATCACTCAGAAGTCTTCCCTAGAAGTTATAAAAATAAGGAATAATCCTAGGTAACCACAAACCTAATCTTTTAGACTCTGTTCTAGCCAACCTAAGTCCAGAGAGGGCTCTCTCTTTATAATTTAACTTTGTTTTTGGTGGATTTTAGGCTAGTTCTTAGTGCTCATAAGGTTTTGAATTTGTTGGATGGTGGAATTCGAGGAACAGATGGACAGAGTAAGGCCTTCAAGCCATTGGGCTATGGAGTCAATCAAAGGATGGCTTAACTAGATCAGATCAATCACTAAAGGAAGAGTTCACAGGGCTGGCTAGGAAAGCAAAAGGAAAATCTTTAGGTTTCAATGGTTGAGGTAGTCCTAACCAGGGTGAAAGGGCAATGAAGAATCCCTAGACCAGGATCAAGATGAAGAGCAGGAAGTGATCATGAGCAAAGGGCAAATAACAATCCTTTACTATATACCTAGGGGGGAAACTACGGAGGTAAGGGAGAAATTAAGAATTCCTAGACTAAGATAGTTTAGCAAAAAACATTAAGAATGTAAACAGTCAAGACAGAGAGCATTCAAGCCAGTTATGAAATATCATTCCTAGTTTACCATTCTGATTTCATAGAGACACATATAATTATTTATAAACATGAAGAGAAACAGTAATAAACATGAGATAGAGAATACTTATTTTATTTCTACTTTACACAAGAATCCTGTGAAATGTTTTTACTTTATTCCTTGATCCAGCAAGCCAATCTAGTCTTGATTACAATAGCTCCTTAACTTGAGAAGAAAATGTCTATAGAAATGTCTTTGAATCCACCCTAAATACTTCAAAAGGTGAAGTATTTATACAAAAAGTATTTGCAGAATATCTTAAAACAATATGAGAATTAATCTAGGAAACCAAAATATCTTCAAGCATGAAGATAGAGACAAATGGAAAACTACATCATGTTGTCCCTTTTATTGGGGTTGTGCTGGCTATTGCAATTCGAATTTTGAGCTCTTTTAGTTGGCTGATGTTTGTGTGTTGGAATCACCTTTGTCTTTAATCTTTTACTAATACTCTTTAACATATTACTCTTTGACCCTGTTTATCTGTCTTTTCACCTACCTTCAGATTTACTATGGTAACTTATAGTAAATTTGTCATTGTTACCCACCATTCATTTTCAGGAAAATTTACCTTGAGCATCCTCCTATATATCTCGTCTGCCTCAGTGTATTTAGAAAAATTTGGCTGGTGACAAAGATATGTTTCACCTCATGCTCTAGGAAAAACAGATTTTCGAAAGTATCATATAATACTTTACCTCTTGGCAATGCTTTGACTCCTGAAGTGCTTGCCTGTTCTCTGAACAATTTCTCTAGTCTCTCAATATAATTCACTTGGGTCATAAGTTTTACATTGATTACCCTCGGATTGGGAAGGCCTTTGCTTATCAAAATTTGAACTTTTGCCATGAATCTGTCAATACCGACCTGCAAGTCATGACATTTTTTCTCTAAGTTAAGCATAAGGTTTCTTTTAGAGAGAACTTTTTTTATTTTAATGATGGTTTCTGTTCTATCCTCCACACCCAACTCATCTAGTTCATACATGTTCTTGTTGTTCAAGAAATGGATGATTCAATTAGCTTCCTCAGGCTGGTCTCCTAGGTCTTTCTTTACCTTCTATATCACTTCGGTGGCCACTTTCACCACTTATGTTTTCTTGAATATTACTTGAATTGATGGCCAAATATCATTGATAGAGTCAATGATATTGGCCCAGAGCATCTCCTTAATTTGTCCTAGTGGCTTTTGCAATGTTAAATCTTTTTCAACGAACTTTATCCTCTCACCCATTCTTAGGAATTTTTGTGCTTCTTCTTTCTATTGTATTTGGGAAAGCTGACTTTCAGTTTCTAAGCTTGTCACTTTCTCCTTAAGTCTTTGAAGCTTTGTTGCATAGATGGACATTTCCTCCATGTCTTTCACTAACTTTGTTGTTTTCTTTGTTGAAGTACCTATAGTTGTAGAATTTGTTGTGACTGGAAGTGTTGTAGCAGATGGAGTTGTTGGTGCTAAAGAGGTTGCCAATATTGAGGGAACTGTAGTATAGACTATGGGGATAACAGTCTATGGAGTGGTGGCCAACTTACTCTGTTTGGACTGAATCAATGTGTCCAACTCTTTCTCAATTTCTTTCAACTGATCATTTAGCTTGAGGACCAAGTCCATAAGCTCTTCTTGTTCCTTCTGAGTCTCTAAGACTTCTGTTGTTTGTGGATGATGAAGATGTGGAATTTTGAGCTACTTTTTCAAATCAGCTATGTCATCATTCTTCTTTCTTGTTAACCTTTCTGCAGCTTTCACATCTTTGGGATCATGTCCCAACTCTATGATTAAGTCCTCCAAGGACTTGATTCTAGTATCCTTGGCCTGTGAGGAGGCATTTTCTAGTTGAAACTGTGTTGATATATTATTCAACGAATGTTGTAACTAGTGGGCTGCAATGGCTTTGCTTGTTAAAGTGGAATATACCATCTCTCCTATCTGTTTATGCAATTCAATCTAGTCAATAGGATGTATGTCCTTTTCCAACACTTCAAAATCTGTCTTCTGGTAGTTAGTTGCTAATCTAGGCTGATGAATGGTGGGCTTCAGGAAAGTCATCTGCATTTTTCCTTCTTTCACATCAAACACTGACATAAGCCTTTTTTGGTTGGTGGGAGCCACTTTGAGGTACTATACATAGCTTTGGGCTTTTAACCTTTCATTCCTAGCCTTTATTTCTTTATAGCTTTCTCTGATATCCTGGTCTTGGTCAGCTGGAATCCTTAATGAGGACACTTCCACACTTTGTTGTTTTTCCAACATCTGATCATATGATGTGGAAGGTTCTTGTGTTCCTCCAGAGGAAGTAGCATGCCTGCTCCCTTCTCTTTCTGTGCTTGTGGCTCCAACTATTTATTTTGTGAATTCTTGCTCAGAGAAAGGATTTAACCTTTGCCTTTTGAAATATGTTTGTGAAATGGCTCTACCTGAAGGAGTGGCCTCCTCCCTGTCTCTTTTGAGGTTTCTCTCCTCATTGAGAGGAGTCTACATGATAGGGGGAGTACTCATGATGGGCTCTGGCAGTCTTGTTTGAGTTATTTCTTCTGATAGGTCTGGTTGTTCTGACTCTTCTAGAACCTGGGGTCCTTCTTCTACTTGTTGTTTGTTGTTCACTGTGTACTTATGATTCCCTTTGGGCTTGGGATTCTTCTGGTACCTGTATGAAAGAATATTCATCAAGTCTACTCTCTAGATCAATTAATGCGTTTTCAACATAAACTTAAGTGCTATCTCTGTCTACATGAGTATTCTCCACCCATTCCAACTGATTTGAATATTTTTCTATCTCAGGGATTCTGTGGTGGATATAGGGAGACAACTTGTTTTTCTGTCTTCTATTGCAGATGAAATCAAAGGGGTCATATCTCCATATGAACCTTTGTTTCAGTTTGAGACTTTGAAGGATTTCTTCTACTTCTCTTCCAGCTTCTCTGCTATTGCATACAAAGGGGCCTATTTGATCTTTGATTCTAAGTTGAACCTTCTTTTTGGCTTTCACAAAATGTACCTCATCTGAGTTGATTATCTGTCTATAGTACTCCAAATCAAATAACCTCATTGGGAGGTATCTGGGTAAATTGTATGGTGCTAACTCACAACCATAGATCTTGATTTCAGTGTGATTTTGGTACAAGTAACAATCTCCCATTTTGTATTGTTTTGAAAACTGTAGGATTCTTCTGATATCTGAATTGATCCTTGGAGGAGGGCTTCCTAGCATCATGGTTGCTATAGGATGAACAAAAAGGTCTATGAAGTCTGTGTATGAATATGTTGATTCATATTTGTGTATCAAAGGAGTCCAGAAGACTACTGACCTAGTGTTTCCTCTAGTATCAATTATTTCAAGAGTAAATGGGAATTTATCAGCTTGATAATACAAGAAGAGGTGGTACAGAACTGAGGAATACTTTAATACTCTTTCATTATCCATTCTCAAAAATTGTTCATGCATCCTATCATATATGTGTTTGGCATAATCATACATGATAGCATGGGGCTTTCCTGGAGTGAATATGGACATGAAGGCTAGAATGATTTCATCAATATACTCATTGGTAGTATGGCCTAAGACACTAGATATTATTGACACAATGTCCTAGCCAAGTTTAGAAAATATGGTCCACATGTATGGGGGAGGATCCTTTGGAATACGTTTCTCTTCCACAATAAAAGTTTGGAATATTTCAGCAAGTTTGGCAGTGGTAAGCTTGGGAAATTGGTCTAGCAGGTCTCCAATAGAAATAGGGGTCAAAATTTGTCTTGGTTGCAATTGAAGCATTTCATCGATGGATTCAGTAATGATGGTAAAGAGTACATCGTGGTTTGGGGACATCACTGCTCTTTGACTGGGGTTGTAATTGGTATGGCAATAATGAATAATTTTAGGGAAGATATGCACCTCTGGGAACTGGTACTTGGGAAGATTGGATTCCCAAAGCCCAATTTGGTCAGGTTGGTTTAGGTGTTGGTCCCTATATCAGCAGTATAGTTTAATAGGGGATTCACGGACAGTAGTATCCCTGATTTGCAAATCTTTGTTTTCCAAAGGGAGATGGTCTAAATCCAGATGGGGAGTGGTAATTAGACAGACATCCATTGTAACTGGAGTGGCCATTTTTAGTTCTTGTGGATTTAAGAATGGGGAAAGGGTTTTCAATCAAATTAGGGCAATTTTGTTCTATTACAGAGTAGTTTGGGGTTGTTGTGGAGTTCTTTTACTTAATTACTTCAATATTTCAAGCAATTGAGTAATAGGTTTAGGAATGAGACAAGGTTTCTTGGTGTATTTGGATAAATACCTTGAATTTTTGTCTCTGATGGGTCGACAGGCGACTGTGCACAGTTGTAGGTGGTTTGTTTGAACTGGAGGGTCGACTGGAGTTCAGTGGCTTCTACAGGTTGGCGGTTGGATGTGGGTTGGCAGTTGAACATAGTCTGGAGCATTCTTTTCCATGATAAAACAAAATAATGATTTTTTTTGGTTTTATTCACAAAGTCAATGATTTGGCGAGCACATGGGAAAAGTACTTTTGGGTTTTAGCGTGGGATGTGATGGCTTTGTCGTTTAGTGGGAAGCGGTAAGCAGGTTTGGTCATACCTCTTTTGTGGCTGGAATGGTTTTCGGGGAAGGCCGCCCGATGCCACTCATCGGGCGCCATATAGCATTGGGGCCCAAAAGAAAACTACCCATATTGGGCGGGTAAAGATCGGGCTTTGGAGGCCACCCAATATGATCGTGAACCATTGGATTAACGGGGGTCGATCATACGGTGATCGGGGTAGGGATTTTGTACGAATTGGAAATGGAGGGACCCGGCCAATGTTTAAGTGTGGTGAGTTTAATAAAATGGTGGGGTTAGGGCGTCGGGGGCATTTTTTATTGGCGAAGGATTAGATTATTAATTAACCACAAATTGGTTAATTAACTCTTTTAGTTGTGTTGGGGTGTTTTATAAAGTTTATGTTTAAAACATTTTGGGGGTGGGGTATTAATACATAGGGATTTATTTTATAACTATACAAGGAAAGGGTTTATTGCTTTTTTCGGGAATTAATATATACATAAATGTTAGAAATTAATATGGAAATGGCAGAGAATGGGTTTAGTGCTAAGTGTAATGTATCTAATTCATTTTCTTTTCACATAAACACATTATAACTTAGGCTTAAAGTATTTTTTGGGTTTTTTTTATAAAAGGGGTCTTTTTCATGGGGATGATCACTTTTCCCAGGAAAATAGAGTTTTATCCTTTGAAAAAGGGATTTATTAGGGGAAAATGACTTTTCCTTAGGAAAATGTTGTTTTTCTTAGGAAAAGGGATTTGTTTAGGAATATGAGGAAATTAAAAGGGGTGAATGTTTATGAGGGGGTTTATAGTACTTAGGACCTGTAAGTCATTGGGCTAAGGGTCTGGTCCCTCCAGAAGTCAGATAAATGCTCTGAGCCCCTTTGACTTAAGATTTGGGTACTTAAGACTTTTTATTGGAAATTAGTTAAGTGAAAGGTGTCATGAGTGAGGGAAATTAATCAATTTGACTTTGTGGACTTGATGCATGCCCAATTTTCATCCATACTTAGAACTTTCATGGTGAGGGTGATAAATATGCTTTTATCTAACAATCGTCACCATTCTTCAACCTTTCTTCTACTTACCCACCTACTCATCCTACCATTTTTACTTCTCTTTATTAGGGTGCAATTAAGCTGGCAAACCCTTATCAAAACATTTTCTTTTCTTTTACAATAGTAATCTAGCTAAGTCTAACCTTATTACATCCAAGGGCTTAGATTAAATAGTTGAGCTCCTTTTATTTAATCTACCTAATCTAATTATCTTCCAAGGCTAAATAGTTTGGACATATTTTATTCTCTATCTATAAGCATGAAATTGAAAACATGAAGTAGTCAAGTTTAAACATTTTGACTATCATGGATTGTGGCAAAGATAACAAACTACACATAATCATTTATTCTGTATCAAAAGTAACTAGGAGTGGCATTTTGACTTGCTCATTTTCATGGTCTTTTCTTTTCTTCGGGTTCATATTTTTCATCTTTTTTGACCTTTTTTATTCTTTTTTTCCTTTGATTTTTCTTTTAGGACATACCCTCTTTACATTTTTTTATTTTTTGAAGATGGAAAAAATTTGCAGAAAGCAAAGGTATCATATTATAGGTTTAATCTCAGCCATTCAAAAATTATGACTCCTATTGGTATAGGAACCTAACAGTGGCTCCACTTGGGGATGGAATTTCCTTGTGAAATGTCAAGAACTTGTAGATTAATGGCCTTCTGAATTGTTATGATGTTCTTCTACAACTTTTCTCTTTCACTTTTCTACCTTATTACGATTTATGACAGTGAAACCTTTGAAGCTTAGGGCCTTCTCTTCGGGCTTCAACTCCAAAAATTCACTATCCAATCAACTCTAAACTTTTGACAAATAGAATATGTATAAGTGATTAGTTAAATTAGTAACTAGGATCTATGTACTGCTTAAGCATTCAACCACTAACTGGTCCTCCTTCTACTTCTGTGCCATCCAATTCTTTGAGGAAAAAAGCATTATTGCTCCTAAAAGCATAAATGATATAAGGGCCTTTCCATAGGAAGTGAAACTTCCCATGTTTACCTTTATCCTCCCTTCTTGAGTCCCATTTCAAAACTTTGTCTCCCAGGTAAAAATATTTTGCCTTAGTCCTTTTGTCAAAATATTTCTTGATCCTTTCTTGCACAAATTTGGATCTAATGTACACTTCTTCCCTGGTCCGTTGTAAGTGAATTGCCTGGTTGATCCTCCTTTGAATATCATTTGCCTCAACCTGCACCTCTTGGAGTAATTTCATCACTGGTGTTCCCAAGGAAGATGGGAAAACAGCCTCCATTCCATAGAATAATTGATAAGGACCGGTGCCAATGGATTTCTTTGTGGTTAGCCTATCTGCCCACAAAGCATTTACTAGCTTCTTGTTCCAGGTTTTCTTGTTATCCTCCAAAAATTTTTTGATGATATTCACTAAGCTCTTGTTGGAAGACTCTGCTAGTCCATTTCCTTGGGGATAGTAGGTTGTGGAGTGACCCAGGGTTATATGATATTTTTTACAAAAATTAATCATTCTCTTGGATTTGAAAGTTGTTGCGTTGTCAATGATGATTTTGGTGGGGCACCCAAATCTGGACAGAATGTTGGCCTCAAGGAATTTTATTATGACAGTATCAGTGGCTTGTCTTGAGGGTATGGCTTCTATCCATTTGGTAAAGTAATATGTAGCAATGAGAATCCATTTATGTTGGGCAGGGGAAGGTGGATGGATTTCACCAATGAATTCAAGACCCCGCTATTGAAATGGTGCTTCAACAGATATTGTCTTCAAGGATAATGCTAAAAGTTTTTTCTTTCCTTCAAAAATATGACATTTGTGACATGGGGTTACAAATTTCTTTACATTAGAAAATGAAGTGGGCCAATAAAAATCGACTCTTAGGATCTTGTCAGATGTGGTTTTCTAGTAATATGTCCCCCACAATCACCTGCATGAAGCTCCTGTAATATTTTGTCTGATTCTTCTTTTAATAAATAGTTAAGAAGGATACCTTCATGATTTTTCAAAATAAATATTCAAAACTTCAAAGATTTCATTTTTAAGAACCTACTTTTAGTCCTGGATAATTTAGGAGGAGCTTGTAAATTTTGTAGAACGTATATAATGTCAACATACCATGGTGAGTCAGTAAATGCCTGGCTGATCGGTGGAGTCGCCATCTCCTCTTCATTATCCAATTTTGTAATAAAATTTATGTCTAGGGCCTGACACTTCTATTCAGCCATGAGCTTGGCTAAACCTTGGCCTTTGATCAATTTTTAGGTTTAGCTTCTAAGTCATATTCTGATATAGTAGCTATCAATTTCCCTCTCTTCCCATCTGGACCATCCTGTGTTAGGATGTCTTTGACTATAGCATTGGGAACATAACCTATTACATGAGAATATAGGATGTAAACTCTGAAATCGTTGATGGCTTTGACTAGAGAAAAAGCTTTATTTTCCATTATATTATACTTTAAAGGTGCATCCCTCAAGGCTTTGATAAAGAAGGCAATGGGTTGTTCAAAACCCTGATCATTCTTCTGCAATAGGACTACAACAATTGTGTGTTCTGAGGCGAAAGAAAATATAATGAAATCCCTATCAAACATTGGACTGATTACAACTGGTGTTTGTGTCAAGGATAGCTTGTTATCTTCAAAATACCTCTTAGCCTCAAGTGTCCCTTTAATAGTCAAATATTTCTTCAACATGTTATTTAATAATCTAACTAGTTCTTTTAAGTTAGAAATAAATCTTCTAAGAAAGTTTATTTTACCTAAAAAGGCTTGTAGTTCTCTGATGCTCCTAGGATGTGGTATCTGTATTTCAATTCTTGCTAGATCTATCCAGATACCATCTTTAGAACCTAATAGTTTTCCCTCTTCCAACCCAAATAAAGGTTTTTTTGGATTCAAAGAAATTCCATACTTCCTACACTTGGTGAAGACCTGCCTTAGATGACCTAGGTGTTGTTCATCAAATTTAGAGAATGTTGTGATATCATCTAAGTATATTACAAGGAAGTCATGGATTTCCTTAGCAAAATATATATCCATAGCTCTTTGAAAGGTGTCCCTTGCATTCTTTAACCCGAAAGGCATCTTCACATACATGAAAGTGTCCCTGGAGTGTGAATGCATTTTTTGCCTGATCGTGTGGGTGGACTAAAATCTGGTTATAACTAGAAAACCCATCTAACAGCGAGATTCTGGTTGAACCTACTACCCTCTGTAATATGTGATCCATTTTGGGAAGGGGGTAGTTATCCTTGAGTGAAACTTTATTGAGATTCCTAAGGTCAACACATAGCCTAATTTCACCAATTTTCTTTCTTGTGGGTACCAAATTAGAAACCCAATCAGAGAATCTAATTGGTGTTATGATCTGGCTTCATACATTCTTTTGATTTCCTTTTCAATAGAAGGCAATAGAATAGGATTAATCCTTCTCTGATTCTGCCTAAAAGGTTTTTGGTTTTCTTTTAGGGGGATAGTGTGTTGTATTATGTTGGTGTCATAGGACTTGAGGTCCTCATAACTCCAAGCAAAAACATCTTGGAATTCCTTTACCAATTCTATGTATTTCACCTTTTCATTAGGAGGTAAAGACTTTGAAACTTTTATCAATTTAGGATTTTCCTAAGAGCCTATGTTACACTCCTATATGTCTGATTTTAAGGGTTCCATTTTCGACTTTCTAGGGACATCGTTTGAATCAAACAAATCCTACAAAGGAGTTAATCCTTTGGGTAAAAAATTATCTTTGAGATTAATGATTTTAGAGTCTTCATCAATTATCTCATCAATTTCAATTTGCTTTAGGTTTTGAATATCTGATTTTGCAAACTTTGTGGGATGGAATCTATCTATCTCTTCATCTTCTAATTTGTTAATTTCCATTTTATCTATAAAATCAAGATATAATGTTATGTCAGTATCTATGTTGCTATTTACAAATTCTTCCTCTAAAGTTAGAAAATTGTTTATTTGTTGGTCATTAGTGAATAATTGCCATTTTTTCAAGTTGTCAGGGATAGCAAGTCTGTGCCTAACCTTAGCAGTGTACTGGTGGTTAGGTTGAAATGGTAACTTACAAGTGCTGGCAAACATAGCTAAACTATGAGCGTGCATATTGTGTTTTCTTGGGATGACTGCAAGCCTAGTTTCTAAAAAATTATTTAATATTTCTACAATAGTTCCTCTATAAAAGCCTAACCTAGGATCTCTAGTCATATATACAGCATTTATTTGTTTAATAACCAACTCAGAATCTCCCATAATAGAAACTCTTATGGCTCCTAACCTTTTAACCAATTTGAGACCTAAAAGAAGTACTTCATACTTAGCCATGTTGTTTGTGCATTTGAAGTTTAGCCTATAAGCATGACCTTCTGAGTGATCATTCTCTAAATTATAAATCCACACTCCTGCTCCTGCACCTAGTTTGTTCACTGACCCATCAAATTCAAGATGCCATAATATTTTATGTTCATAATTCTTACTGTCTAGGGGAATAAAATCTTCTCTGATTAAGGCATTTTGATCTTCCTTTTTATCTGAAAGCTCTTGAATTTGGACAGTTTAATTTTCTATTGCAACTACAATTTCTTTAGGTTTTGAAGTAATGATGTTTGAATTATTTTCTGTTTTGTCTCAGCATTGTACAGAATGAAAGAATCGATGTCAGAATGCATGGAATATATAGGAAAGTTTTGAGGCCTCTCCTGGCTACTCACTACATACTTCATCAGGGTCTCTTTATACAGTTTTTTAGGATGTCCAAAGACTGAAATTGTGGCATATGACATGTCAAGTTGCAAAGCTCCTTGGAGTTTGGCCCCCCATGATCTAGACAATAACATGCCATATTTAGGTGGTATATCAGCAAAAACTATGTCCATAAGAATGGTCTTAGCAGGATATTTCACTAGGGAAACACGCAGGTCTTTTATAAGTCCTAGGCACTTAACTTGGCTCGAATCAAATGAAACCAGGTCCTTGTAAGGCCTAGTTATATCCAAGTTTAGTTTCTCCATAACAAATTTAGGCATTAGATTGTGTGAAGCACTAGAGTCAAGCATAGCATTATGTATAATTTTATCATGAATGTTAAGGCTAATGTAGAAGGGTAGTATCCCTCCTTCCACTAGTTTTCCAATAACATTAAGATCTAAAATTAACTCAAGCTGATCATCAAATAAGTTAACAGAGTCTTCATTCTCAATGAAGTTTAAAGATTTTCTTATTTGAGATTTGTAAGTTTCATGTTTAATCAGTTCTGTTAAAGGAACCGAGATTTTCAATTTCGCTACCTCTTCCCCCAAATTGAAAGGCAAAGGGGATTTCTCTATTTGAGTGTTTGGAATTTTAACAGCAGGGTTTGGAGCAGATTGCTCTTCTTTTTTGGTATTTGAAGTATTTTTTGGTGGATTTTCTAATACAATTTCTGGAGTTTCTTCCACTATCTCCTTGGAGGGGATTGAGGTGGATGGTTGACTATTAGTGGGTTGGTCATTTGTCACATCTACAATAGTGGGACTAGGAGGGTTCTAATTTGATCTAGAAAGGATTTGGAGAGTTTTTGT
Source organism: Pinus taeda (assembly GCA_000404065.3). Classification (NCBI taxonomy): domain Eukaryota; kingdom Viridiplantae; phylum Streptophyta; class Pinopsida; order Pinales; family Pinaceae; genus Pinus; species Pinus taeda. Next base: position 56,889 of record APFE030871368.1, on the reverse strand, counting down.
AACTAGAACTGCTTTAACTTTCTTAGGTTGATTTAGTATTGCTTTCTTGTTTTGGTCTAGAGAATAAGTGTTCTTCTTACTCCTCAAATTTTACTATTTGTGCACTTTGAAGATAGCAGAATCATACCCTTGCTTGTAATCGAATGATTCTCCTGATTGGATCTGCAACTGCTAAAGCATGTGCAATTCTTGATCATCTTGAGTCAAAAAGACAGTTTCCTCTTCATCTAATCCCATTAAGTTAATTTGAGTGTCTTATTCATGGTCTTCTGAATGGGAAGTTTCAGTGTAGTTCTCTTGAAAAGGAGGCCTAATATTCTAATCAGGTCCATTTTTTCTAGTGTTTTGATTTTGATTTTTTCTGAAGTTTGGATTTCTCACTGGAGGTGCCTGTTGATTATCCTAGTGAAGCTTCCTTTCAATGGTCTCCATCCTATCCATCAATTTTTCCATTCCTTTGGCTAGGGAATCCATTTTAAGGTCAAAAGGTGAGGCTTCTTCTTTCAAGAGTGTTCTCCTTTCGTTCCTAACCCTAGCTTTTTTTTCTAGCAAATTAGCTTCTACACTAATTGCTACACTCTGCATATCTTCTAGAGTTAGAGGGTTTCTCTCTCTAAGTTGGAATGCCATATCAGTGTCAAACCCATCAGGAAACTTTATCAGACCTAAGCCAGGTGGGGGTCTAAGGTCGACTGATATTGCATTGTATATGTTGTTGAATCTAGTACAGTAATCCTGGACCATTTCTTTTGGTCTTATCTTGATGTTTTCATATTCTAAAAGGATATATAGAGGGTTCTTCTTCTTTTCCCATCTATTTAAAAAAAATTGGTAAAATACTTCTAAAGTGTTTATGTTGTTAGCAGGTAAAGATCTAAACCATGTTCTTACATCACTAGCTAAAGTCTAAGCAAACAGTCTCATTTAGACATATTCAATATCAATTTCATGTAATTCAAAATGATTTGTCATCCTTTTTGTGTGTTGTTGGGTTGTATAGGGTCCTATGCCATCAAATTGGACAATTTTGTTCTGGTAGTCTTGTGGCATGGCACGTAGTGGAGAAGGAAACACAAGAGGAGCATATCTATTTGCCATGGCTCTAAGTTGGGTAGGACTAAGAAGGGGAGTTTGGGCGCTAGAAGATGATACAAGGGGTAATGGGGAACTGGGAGTGATAGGTGTTTGATAGGTAATGATAGGTTGGTGGGGAAGTGAAGGCATAAAAGGAGGTGAGGAATGAACTTCAGAGATGGAAGGGAATAATGGTGAACTAAAGGAAGTTGAATCTATTTTAGAAAGCTCGGGGATCCTAACAGTAGTGAGGGATGACTGAGGAGAATTTAGAATTTATTTATCAATTGACAAGTTTGCCTTTGGACTTCAAGTTCTGTTGTAAATTTAGGATCTAGAACTATGTCATCAAGTGCACTCTCAGACCTGGTTCTAAATAAGGAAAGGTCAAAATACTCGTCAAAGGGGAGGTCTTCTAAAAACAACCACTCATCTGGGCAGGAATATGCTTTAATTGAAGGCGTAGGAATGACTGAACCCTCTTGTCTTCTGGATATTCTTGAAATCAGATTAGGATTATCAAATACTTGGGGAGGGTTTGGATCAGGGTTGGCCCTAGTATAATGAGTTCTCCTTGAAGCCAGATTTCAAGATTTTTTTAATTATTTCTTTTTTGCGAGATTTTATAAATAACTTCTAATAAACCCTTCAAGAGGCTTGAAATAAAAAATTTGAAATTTCTCAAAGGTTTATTAAGACTAAGGGTTTGAATCCCCAGTATGGTCGCCACTATGTTATCACTCAGAAGTCTTCCCTAGAAGTTATAAAAAGAAGGAATAATTCAAGGTAATCAAAAACCTAATCTTTTAGACTTAAGTTCTAGCCAACCTAAGTCCAGATAGGGCTCTCTCTTTATAATTTAACTTTGTTTTGGGGGGATTTTAGGCTAGTTCTTAGTGCTCATAAGGTTTTGAATTTGTTGGATGGTGGAATTCTAGGAACACATGAACAGAGCAAGGCCTTCAAGCCATTGGGCTATGGAGTCAATCAAAGGATGGCTTAAGTGGATCAAATCAATCACTAAAGGAAGAGTTCATAGGGTAGGCTAGCAAAGCAAAAGGAAAATCTTCAGGTTTCAATGGATGAGGTAGTCCTAAATAAGGTGAAAGGGCAATGAAGAATCCTTAGACCAAGATCAAGATGAAGAGCAGGAAGTGATCATGAGCAAAGGGAAACTAAGAATCCTTTACTATAGACCTAGGGGGGCAACTACGGAATTAAAGGAGCAATTAAGAATTCCCAAACTAAGATAATTTAGCAGAAAACACTAAGAATGTAAACAGTCAAGATAGAGAGCATTCAAGCCAGTTCTGAAATATCATTCCTAGTTTACCATTCAGATTTCATAGAGACACATATGATTATTTATAAACATGAAGAGAAACAGTAATAAACATGAGATAGAGAATACTTATTTATTTTCCACTTTACATAAGAATCCTGTGAAATGTCTTTACTTTATTCCTTGATCCAGCAAGCCAATCCAGTCTTGATTATAATAGCTCCTTAACTTGAGAAGAAAATGTCTATAGAAATGTCTTTGAATCCACCCTCAATACTTCGAAAGGTGAAGTATTTATACAAAAAGTATTTAGAAAATATCTTAAAACAATATGAGAATTAATCTAGGAAATCAAATTATCTTCAAGCATGAAGATAGAGACAAATGGAAAACTGCATCATGTTGTCCCTTTTATTGGGGTTGTGCTAGCTGCTGCAGTTCGAATTTTGAGCTCTTTCAGCTGGTTGATGTTTGTATACTGGAATCACCTTTGTCTTTAATCTTTTACTGATACTCTTTAACCTGTTACTCTTTGACCCTGTCTATCTTTCCTTTCACCTGCCTTTAGATTTACTGTGGTAACTTATAGTAAATTTGTCATTGTTACCCACCATTAATTTTCAAGCAACTTTACCTTGAGCATCCTTCTATATATCTTGTTTGCCTCAGTGTATATAGAAAAATTTTGCTTGGTGACAAAGAGATGTTTCACCTCATGCTCTAGGAAGAATAGATTTTCTAAAGTATCATATAATACTTTCCCTGTTGACAATGCTTTGACTCCTGAAGTGCTTGCCTGTTCTCTGAACAATTTCTCTAGTCTGTCAATATAATTCACTTGGGTCATAAGTTTTTCATTGATTACTCTGGGATCAGGAAGGCCTTTACTTATCAAAATTTGAAGTTTTTCCATGAATCTGTCAATACCGACCTGCAAGTCATGGAAAATTTTCTCTAAGTTAAGCATAAGGTTTCTTTTAGAGAGAACCTTTTTTATTTTAATGATGGTTTCTGTTCTATCCTCCACACCCAGCTCATCTTGTTTATACCTATTCTTGTTGTTCAAGAAATGGATGAGTCGATTAGCTTCCTTAGGCTGGTCTCCTAGGTCTTTCTTTACCTTCTGTATCGCTTCGGTGGCCACTTTTACCAGTTCTATTTGCTCGAATATTACTCGAATTAATGGCCAAATATCATTGCCAGAGTCAACGATATTGGCTCAGAGCATCTCCTTAATTTTTCCTATGGCTTTTGCAATGTTAAATATTTTTCAAGGAACTTTATCTTTGCACCCATCCTTAGGGATTTTTTTGCTTCTTCTTTCTGTTGTATTTGGGCAAGCTGACAGTCAGTTTCTAAACTTGTCACTTTCTCCTTAAGTCTTTTAAGCTCTATTTCCTAGATGGATATTTCCTCCATGGCTTTCGCTAACTTTGATGTTTTCTCTGTTGAAGTATTTGTAGTTGTAGACTCTGTCGTGACTAGAAGTGTCGTAGCAGGTGGAGTTTTTGGTGCTAAAGAGGCTGCCAATGTTGAGGGAACTGCAGTAGAGACTGTGGGGATAACAGTCTGCGGAGTGGTGGCCAACTCACTCTGTTTGGACTGAATCAATGTGTCCAACTCTTTCTCAGTTTCTTTCAGCTAATCATTTAGCTTAAGGACCAATTCCATAAGCTCTTCTTGTTCCTTCAGAGCCTCTAAAACTTCTGTTGTTTGTGAATGATGAAGATGTGGAATTTTGAGCTACTTTTTCAAAGCAGCTATGTCATCATTCTTCTTTCTTATTAACCTTTCTGCATCTTTCACATCTTTGGGATCATGTCCCAACTCTATGATTAAGTCCTCCAAGGACTTGATTCTGGTATCATTGGCCTATGAGGAGGCCTTTTCTAGTTGAAACTGTGCTGATATATTATTCAGTGAATTCTGTAACTGGTGGGCTACAATGGCTTTGCTTGTTAAAGTGGAATATACCATCTCTCCTATATGTTTATGCATTTCAATCTGGTCAATAGGATGTATGTCATTTGCCAACACTTCAAAATCTGTCTTCTAGTAGTCAGTTGTTGATCTAGGCTTGCTAAGTGGTGGGCTTCAAGAAATTCATCTGCATTTTTCCTTCTTTCACATCAAAGGCTGACATAAGCCTTGTTTGGTTGGTGGGAGCCATTTTGAGGCACTGTGCATAGCTTTGGGCTTTTAACCTTTCATTCCTAGCCTTTATTTATTTATACATTTCTTTGATATCCTGGTCTTGGTCAGTTGGAATCCTTAATGAGGACACTTCCACACTTGGTTGTTTTTCCAATATCTGAGCATGTGATGTGGAAGGTTCTTGTGTTCCTCCAGAGGGAATAGCATGCCTACTCCCTTCTCTTTCTGTGCTCGTGGCTCCAACTGTTTCTTCTCTGAATTCTTGCTAGGAGAAAGGATTTAACCTTTGCCTTTTGACATATGTTTGTGAAATGGCTCTGCCTGAAGGAGTGGCCTCCTCCCTGTCTCTTTTGAGGTTTCTCTAATCATTGAGAGGAGTCTGCACGATAGGGGGAGTACTCATGATGGGCTCTGGCAGTCTTGTTTGAGTTAGTTCTTCTGATAGGTCTGGTTGTTCTGATTCTTCTTGAACCTGGGGTTCTTCTTCTGCTTGTTGTTCACTGTGTGCCTTTGATTCCCTTTCGGCTTGGGATTCTTCTAGTACCTGTATGAAAGAATCTTCATCAAGTATCCTCTCTAGATCAATTAATGCATTTTCAACAGAAAATTCAGTGCTATCTCTGCCTACTTGAGTATTCTCCACCCATTCCAACTAATTTACATATTTTTCTATCTCAGGAATTTTGTGGTGGATATAGGGAGACAACTTGTTTTTCTGTCTTCTATTGTAGATGAAATCAAAGGGTTCATATATCCATATGAACCTTTGTTTCAGTTTGAGCCTTTGAAGGATTTCTTCTACTTCTCTTCTAGCTTCTGTGCTATTTCATACAAAGGGGCCTAGTTGATCTTTGATTCTGAGTTGAGCCTTCTTTTTGGCTTTCACAAAATGTACCTCATCTGAGTTGATTATCTATCTCTAGTACTCCAGAGAAAAAAACCTCATTGGGAGGTATCTGGGTAAATTGTATGGTTCTAACTCACAGCCATAGATCCTAATTTCAATGTGATATTTGTATAAGTACCAATCTCCCACTTTGTATTGTTTTGAAAATTGTAGGATTCTCCTGATATCTGAACTGGTCCTTGGAGGAGGGCTTCCTAGCAGCATGGTTGCTACAGGATGAAAAAAAGGAGTATGAAGTCTATGTATGAATATGGTGATTCATATTTTTGGATCAAAGGAGTCTACAAGACTACTAACTTAGGGTTTCCTCTGTTATCAAGTTTTTTGAAGAGTAAATGGGAATTTATCAGCTTGATAATACAAGAAGAGGTGGTATAGAACTAAGGAATACTTTAATACTCTTTCATTATCCATTCTCAAAAATTGTTCATGCATCCTATCAGATATGTGTTTGGCATAATCATACATGACAGCAAGGGGTTGTCCTAAAGTGCAGATGGACATGAAGGCTAGAATGATTTCATCAATATACTCACTGGTAGTATGTCCTAAGACACTAGATATCATTGACACAATGTCTTGGTCCACATGTATGGGGGAGGATCCTTTGGAATATGTTTCTCTTCCACAATAAAGGTTTGGAATATTTCAACAAGTCTGGCAGTGTTAAGCTTTGGAAATTGGTCTAGCAGGTCTCCAATGGAAATAGGGGTCAGATTTTGTCCTGGTTGCAATAGAAGCATTTCATTGATGGATTCAGCAATGATGGTAAAGAGTACATCCTGGTTTGGAGACATCACTGCTCTTTGACTGGGGCTATAATTGGTATGGCAATAATGAATAATTTCAGGGAAGATATGCACCTCTGGGAACTGGTACTTGGGAAAATTGGATTCCCAAAGCCCAATTTGGTCAGCTTGGTTTAGGTGTTGGTCCCTATATCGATAGTATAGTTTAATAGGGGATTCACAGATAGCAGTGTCCTTGATTTGGAAATCTTTGTTCGCCAAAGGGAGATGTTCTAAATACATATGGGGAGTGGTAATTGGATGGAGATCCATTGCAGCTAGAGTGGCCATTTTTTAGTTCTTGTGGATTTAAGAATGGGGAAAGGGTTTTCAGTCAAGTTGGAGTAATTTGGTTCAATTACAGAGTAGTTTTGGGTTGATGTGGAGTTATTTTACTTAATTACTTCACAATTTCAAGCAATTGAGTAATAGGTTTAGGAATGAGACAGGGTTTCTCAGTGTATTTGGATAAATACTTGGAATTTTTGGCTCTGACGGGTCGATGGGTGACTTTGCACAATTGCAGGTGGCTTGTTTGAACTGGAGGGTCGACTGGAGTTCAGTGGCTTCTGCAGGTTGGTAGTTGGACATGGGTTGGCAATTGAACGTAGTCTATTGCATGCATGGAAGTCTAGAGCGTTCTTTTCCAGGATAAAACAAAATAACGAGGTTTTTTTGGTTTTTTTCACAAAGTCAATGATTTGGCAGGCACATGGGAAAAGTACTTTTGGCTTTTAGCGGGGGATGTGATGACTTTGTCGTTTAGCGGGAGGTGGTAAGCGGGTTTGGTCACACCAATTTTGTGGCTAGAATGGTTTCGCGGGGAGGCCGCCCGATGCCACTCATCGGGTGCCATGTAGCATTAGGGCCCAAAAGAAAACTACCCATATTAGTTGTGTAAAGATCGGGCTTCGGAGGCTGCCTGATATGGTCAACCACTGCTGGATTAATGGGGGGCCGATCATACGGTGATTGGGGTGGGGATTTTGTATGAAGGGAAATGGAGGGCCTGGCCAACGTTTAAGCGCGACGAGTATAGGAAAATGGTGGGGTTAGGGCATTAGGGGAATTTTTCACTGGTGGAGGGTTAGAATATTAATTAAAAGCAGATCGGTTAATTAACTCTTTTAGTCAGGTTGAGGTGTTTTATAAAGTTTATGTTTCAAACTTTTTGGGGGCAGGGTATTAATACATAGGGATTTATTTTATAACTATACGAGGAAAGTGTTTATTGCTTTTTTTGGGAATTAATATATACATAAATGTTAGAAAGTAATATGGAAATGGCGGAGAATGGGTTTAGCACTAAGTGTAATGTATCTAATTCATTTGCTTTTCACATAAACACATTATAACTTAGGCTTAAAGTATTTTTTGGGTTTTTTTGAGAAAAAGGGTCTTTTTCATGGGGGTGATCACTTTTCCAAGGAAAATAGAGTTTTATCCTTTGAAAAAGGGATTTATTAGGGGAAAATGACTTTTCCTTAGGAAAATGGTGTTTTTCTTAGGAAAAAGGATTTGTTTCGGAATATGAGTAAATTAAAGGGGGTGAATGTTTATGAGGGGGTTTCTAGTACTTAGGACTTGTAAGTCATTGGGCCGAGGTTTCGGTCCCTCCAGAAGTCAGAGAAATTCTCCGAGCCCCTTTGACTTAAGATTTTGGGTACTTAAGACTTTTTATTGGAAATTAGTTAAGTGAAAGGTGTCATGAGTCAGGGAAATTAATCAATTTGACTTTGTGGACTTGATGCATGACAAATTTTCATCCATACTTCAAACTCTCATGATGAGGGTGATAAATATACTTTTGTCTAACAATCATCACAATTCTGCAACCTTTCTTCTACTTACCCACCTACTCATCCTACCATTTTTACTTCTCTTTATTAGGGTGCACTTAAGTTGGCAAACCCTTATCAAAACATTTTCTTTTCTTTTACAACAGTAATCTAACTAAGTCTAACATTATTACATCCAAGGGCTTAGATTAAACAGTTGATCTTCTTTTATTTAATCTACCTAATCTAATTATCTGCCAAGATTAAACAGTTTGGTCATATTTTATTCTCTATCTATAAGCATGAAATCGAAAACATGAAGTAGTCAAGTTTAAACATTTTGACTATCATGGATTGTGGCAAAGTCAACAGGCTGCACACAATCATTTATTCTGTATCAAAAGTAACTAGGAGTGGCATTTTGACTTGCTCACTTTCATGGTCTTTTCTTTTCTTGGGGTTCATATTTTTGATCCTTTTTTACCTTTTTTATTCTTTTTGTCCTTTGATTTTTCTTTTAGGATATACCCTCTTTACATTTTTTTAATTTTTTGAATATGGAAAACATTTGCAGAAAGCAAAGGTATGTACATATTACATGTTTAATCTTAGCCATTCAAAAATTATGACTCCTATTGGTATAGGAACCTAACACAATGTAGGGTACTCGACCCTCCAAACAGTTTTGGAAAGAACAATAACTTGTCATTTTCCTCCTTCGTTGTATGCCCTCCTAGCTACAACCAAATCATAGAGATCAACATTAACATGTTACACTTGGATGTGAGGAATGAGGCCTATCCTAACTCCTTTATATATCCTTCTCTACGGTGACGTCCAACCTATCAAGAAGTGCTCTTTGTATTAAGGATGACTTGAACTTGAGACAAATTCACCCACACTATACTTCAAAAATTCATTTCTCTTCAACCACAACTCAGAATCATATGATTTTCGATGCGTAAGATTCATCATGGCGAGTACTATCATGCTCATCCATCACATGTCAAAATATTTCCATAGTTTTTCCCCAACATCGATGGGTGAAAAACCCCAAGCTTGGGTTTCAAGGCCACTTGTGGAGCTCCTCCCTCTAAACCCTCGATCCTCAAGGCTTGGAGTACCTCCCAAGCTACAAAATTCAACAGAAATTTGAAGTTTATTTTATCTTTTGTTATTTTGAAGCAACTGAAGTTATTTATTTGGTCTAATTTCCCTAGTAGCAAATCAAAATAAGCTTCAATAAACATGGATATAAATCTCGAATTCCACGCAATAAAAAATTTACTTCACACAAAAAAACATAACATATAACATTTTTAAAATATTAATAATAAAATTTTATTTCAACATTACTTAGAAATACAATACTTGAATATCCACTTAAAAAAACCTTTATCTTTATATAAAAAATGATCTGTATCAACCTTTTTTTAATCCTAAAGTAATTTAAAGTAAAAAATAAGCTATTCACTCTATCATATATATACCTATATGAAATAGTTTATATATATATATATATAATATGTAATATATATATATATTATAATATATATATATATGTATATATATTATAGATATAAGTATGTATTATATATAATATATATATATATATATATATTATATATATATATACAGTTGTCCTTAGTGCGACTTTTTGGAAGCTTTTCTCGTGGGTTTTTCTGATCTAATTTCTCTAAAATCTGGCAAGGAATTTATTGAAATCACAAGCTTGATGGTAAGACCTGTACAATCGAAGTGCCCTATATGTTTTCAGGGTGTTGAATCCATATATAAAGTCAAAAACCTAGTTTAAAATAACACAAATCAAGATTTCACCTCAATTTTTCCACTAAATTCTAGCACCAAAATGTCGCACTAAAGACAACTTATATATATAATATAATATATATATATATATATATATATATATATATATATTATTATATATTTGGGTAATGTGTAATTCTTCATTGCTTAACATGGAGTTCAAAGTATAAATGTATGGATCAATTTTTTTTAATGAAAATTCTTGATTAAATGTTATGTAACTTGAAAAAGATATTAATTCATTCTATAATAATATTTATTTATGTTAAGTGGCAAGTTTTACTATAAGTGAGTTGTTAATGGTTAGTGAGGATAATTATCCCTTTTTTCTATGTGTGAATGTAAATTGATTCATCATTTTTATTTAAAAGAAAATGAGGTCATTTGAAATAACCCATTAGTAATTTGTAAAGTGGCAAACTTCACTTTTATAAGATGTTTTTTTTTGGATATTGGATTATTTAAATATTTTTTTGCATTTGAGAAAGATAGCTCTTAGTCAAAATAAAAAACAAGTTTAAATTTAGCTCCATTTTTTAACTCAAAGTGGGAAATCTTACATTAAGAGGGTTGTCACATGGAAAATAACAAACATACATGTAATATTATTATGGAGTTTTAAATACATCTGGAAACTCTCATTAGCCATATAAGAGTGAGTGAAAATGTTTATAATTATCAAATAGTAGTTATTCTTGTAAGTAAATTGTTTTATAAAAATACCTAATATTCTAATTACTTTAAAAAACATAAGGATTAGCAGAACACATGATGGTTATTGGACTTCTCTGGACTTACATTGGAGGAAATGGAATTCTAATATTCATTATTCATGTTATATTTCATTTGATGCATGTTGGCTTGTTGGGGCCTAACCCAAGTTCAGAGTTAATTAGTCAAACAAATCCCTGTACTACTAGCCCTTTCGACAATAGTCTGCGGAGCACGGGCTGAGGTCTCACCCGAAATAGTATGGGGGGTGATAGAACTAGGTTTCCGCACCCTTGAGATGTCTGAGGAGGTTGACTGGTCCAATTGTGTCTTTTCGGGCAGGTCACTTTGTGCACTTCCCTGGCCTTTGTGCCCTAATATACTCGCCTTTGCACAACCCTAACCAAGGGCTGAGGGGCTTCCACACTGCTTGTAGCAGTGATCTGCATTATTTCCCTAAGTCACGCCTAGGATCTTACTTATCTTCTTATATGAGTTAATTATCTTTGCGTAAACAGATGCCTTATGTTATATTTACTAATTCAGCACATTCATATGAGTTTGCAAAGTAAATAAACAATAGACTTGCAATTCATACCCAATAATATATAAAATAGGAAAAGATACATAGAAATATGGTAAAACTTATCTTTATTAATTCTTCCAATCGTTACAGACTCGACCTGCCCTCCGCACTCAGTTGCAGACTACTAGGCCTCTACACACTCAGCTGCAGAGCCTTCTCCTACTCTATGACCCAAAGACATGATTTACACTTTGACTCAATGCTTCATCAATTCCTTAGATTTATCATGCTTCATTTTTATTCCTACATTTAGAGCCTCACTCTATTTATACGATCCCATGCTCCGCATACCATGGGTAGATCTTTTGAACCGACATTATGTTACAAAAACAAGGGTGGACAACCCTATGACTCTATTATTACTTCGCGCTTCGTGCCCTCAATTTGTGGAGTCTTTACAATGGACTTAGTCAAAACTTAGGCTTTAAGCCCCAAAACATGCCTTGGGGGGATTCCACGCCCAGCAGGCCACCAACACAAACATCGTGACTCGCCCTCGAGTCACTTTTTCGGTGCGGAGATCTTTGTACGGAGACCCTCTAACTCTGCTTGAACAGCTGCAAGGTTAGCAGCGTACTGAGCGGTTGCCTGTTGAATCTCCTGTACATTTTATTCCGAGACTGCGGCTTCGAAACTGCTTTCCTACATCTATTCCTATGTCCCCTGCATTTGCGTGAGCTTGCCTTCAATTTTTTTTGTAATAACGAAGGCCTCATCAATCTAAGGTTGAACACATGCCTTCAAAATTGCTTCTTTGTGTCATGTTGCGTCCACTTACTCCTTCAGCAGTTTGTCCTGTTGCATTTGTGCGATCCTTTGAGTGAAGGCCACTATTTGCATGGTCCCTTTGATGTTGTCATAGTACTATTAGAGCTCACGCACCTCGGTCTCTAAGTGCTCGATGTTGGGGTCCTCCTACAAATTGGTGAGGACCTCGAATGACTCTTCCAACATTCTGGTGCAGTCCCTTACTGCACTGTTGATCTCTTCCATGCCTGATGTAATAGTGCTAGCGTGATGTTCTCTGAATTCTGGAGGGGTGGACGGTTGCACCTTCAACCGCAGTTCTACTATCTAAAGGTTCAGCTCCAGCTAAACCTTGATCATTTCTTCTTGCACCTCGTGCACCCATGCTGCTAATCTCTGGATGTGTGCCTCTGTTGGTGCGTCTGCTGGGATGGCCAACTCAGGGACCATCTGGCAAGCTTCTTCCAGTACCTGTACCGTTTGCCTGTTTTTCGATACAACATCATCACACTACAAGCTCAATTGTTCCATGTTGATCTTCTGCTCGCTCAGCACCTCCAACGCGCAACTCTCCCTAGCCCATAGTTCTACAATAATCCCATCCTGCAAAACATAGAGCATCTCCCGCAGGAGTGCAACCATGTTGATCTTTATCCCTTTTAGTGCACTAATCGTAGGCTTGTTGGCCTCATTTGTTGTAACCAATGCCCCTTCTAGCAGCACTATTGTGTTGGTTGTCTGAGCGCATAGCATTTTCTCGGCTGCAGCTGTCCCTACTACGAGGCTGGTCAAAAGAGTACCAGCCTGAGGAGTGCACACCTGCAACTCCTAAATCTGCACTCAGAGGGCCCCCAACACAATTTGATGCTCCTCCATGAAGTTTTGGAGGGCCTCGATGGTGACGTCTCACCTATGCCGTGCAGATCCCCCTCTGTAAGGGTGATTAGGTCAATAAACAGTTTATATGCTTTGACCTTCTTATGCGGCCCCGTCCACTGGCTCGGGCATTGGCACTTTAGTTGTTTTAACGTTGTTTGTGGGTCTGCACTACCCTCTTCTTCCTCTGTTTCCATCTCTTTCTCTTGATCTGGCAGAGAGGACTTCTGGCCCTCACGCGCCTTCTCTGCTTCCTTTTGTGCTACTACTGTTGCGGCCTTTTCCTGTTCTATTATTGCCTACGCAGTGTCTCGTGCCTCCTGTGCTTTTGCTGCCACTGCTTCTTGCCTTCTCTTTTCTGCCAATTGTTCCATGTGCAATTTGGCCTCCTCCTTCCCCTTCTGCGCAGCCTACTTTTGCACGGTCGTGATGTCTGAGGTGTGCCATTCCGGCAGCCACGTCTCCAGTACATCGAAAATCACATCATCGGTGGCTATGAAGGGTAGTTCGCTCCGCTTCTTCGTAAGGTCCTTGCGTGCCCTGAGGTATATGTGGTGGAAGTCCACTTTAAATTCTACAAAACTTTGCAGCCTGTTGTAGACAGTGGGTGATAACTGCGGCTTGCGGTTAATCCCCATTCTGATGTTCATCTCCATGAACACCCTAATCTAGATTTAAACAGGAATGTAACAAATTATAGATATAACCATACATATAGAGATGCAGTAGAAATAATACTTCATTTCATTACTGTAAAATATTGAAATATGCTTACAAACATAAAGAGAAATAAACTAGCTAGGGCGATGGTAGCTTATCTCTGAGAAGAGATGTGGCAGCTACATGCCTTTGAACTATGTTACAATGAGGCTAGAAGGCCTATTTATTGTTGAGAAACAATGGAGAACCCTAAACATCCAAAAACCTAACCCTAGAAGATGAAACGTCAAACTGTGGGCTCCGTTTGGGTAAATTGGTACATCAACTTCCTGAGGTCGTAACTTTGGCATACGATCTCCGTTTGATGTGCACAATATATCATTAGAAAGATATATCCGAGAACTACAAGTTTGGGAAGAAAAACATTAGCCCATGGTCCCATGTTACTCCTAGTTTTCCCAAAAAACGTCTTTTAGGACCTTAAAACGACTCCGGAAGTTTAGGACCCGAAAAAATGCTAAAAATAGTAAATTGTGCTACAATTACGAAAAATGAAAAGCTGAAAGAAACAATGGTGGGGGTCCAAGTGGACTTGGAGGGTGGCCACCAATATCCACCTGGATCACACCCATAATATCTTATTGCGGTGGATCTGATTCGCATCCTTAGTGGCCCAGCGCGAAGCATACTTCACGGCCTCCAGCAGATCCCTCACAATTGTGGGGAACTGGCTGTCCTCCGGCAGTTCTCCTACCACCAGCACTATGGATAGTAGAAGCCATGCATAGTGGAACATTTTTCCTTGTTCTTGTGCCTCATGGAAATTTTCTAGGAACTGCTTACACAAGAACTCAAACCAGTTAAACTAGACTCCCTCCGTGCACTGCTCAGCAAGTGCCACCACTGACGTAGATACCTCATTTGTGTGGCACTTCCGCATGACCTTACGTGCACTTTCGCGTGACCTTACCCTGACTGCTTTTTTGTTGATATTGGAGATCACGTAGCCCCTCTTCTTCTTTTCCTACTTGTATTTCTTCTTCATGGCCTCCATGATGGCCAAATCACTGCTCTTCCTCTCTGAGAGGTCTACGGGGTCCTCTCCTTTGCACGAAAGCCGAGTAATGTGATGGATTAAGTGGTCCATGATGGGGATGGGCTCCTCTAGCCACAAACACACACCATACACTAGGCAGAGCAGTTGCCTAATGATGAATATCGTCATTGGGGCATGGTGGAAATGCGACACCCAGAGCAGGTTTAATAAACCTGCCTTTTCCACTCCACGTAACCACTTTTGTGGCTCCAATTCTATAACCCCCACCGCAGTGTTCTGCGTGGGCTTCATGAGCTACGCAGTCTCTAGGTGAGGGAATTTCTCATGGTCAATGAGATCCAAATCTTCAAATTTCAAGTTTGGCAGCTATCCCAAGTGCGTGCCTTCAAAGATGATGTCGTCTGGGAGGAGTGGAGTCTAGAGAGAGCTCTTTCTCTCATCGAGGTCCTTGGGCACTTTTGCCTTCCCCTTCCGTGGGGAGATATACATGGGAAGCTTTATTGGAGGGTGTGCAGGCTCAGTTTCTTCCTCCATGCCCTCGTCCTTGTCTTCTTCAATTATGTGGTCCTCCAGGCCTTCCTCCTCCTTGTCGATTTCCAAGTTAATTGCTTTCCCTTTCTCCTCCATCGTTAATTTGGTGCACAACAGGTTTCATGGGGACACACACACCAGAATCATTGATTGTTTATCTTTCTTTGGCCTCAGCATATGCGGCGATTTAGGGATTTCCGCAACAACCTCGATGCCTTCAGGGGCATCTTCCACGGTCAAAGCCTACACAGCCTCTTCGGCGGTCATCTCTACAATTTCCCTAGCTTCCTCAGATGCTGCCATCTCACCCGTCCAGAATCTCTCAATCGCTCAATCAGGGGCTCAATCAATGCTTTGCACAAGGCAACAAGGTCTCGACTCAAAATAGTGGGGCATATGACAGCTCAATTCACAAATTACCAAGTGTTGTTTGCTGGGCAACCCTTTGTAATTTATAGCGTCTTTTGAATTTGAATTCGACCGTTGCCCCCAAATCTGGTTCATTAATGCTCCCTTAGCAGCAGATTTTCCCAAATCTTTCCCATAAAGTTCATCTTAATTGTCTGTCGCCCACTCCATTCGATCTCAAGTCAAGCATCACATCATGAATAGTGACTACAGAGGTCACTTTCCAGCCGACCTGCATGGTAGCGCAGCCCCTCTTGCGCGGTCGCAGACCTTGTGACACTTTGCTCCTACGCGTAGCTCCAACATCATGCACCTCTCGAGCAGAGTAGTTTATAGTCCTGCGCCTCCTTTCAACTACCTGGAGCGCTAAGACTGTACTTCCCACAGCTAGTCAGTTGGTCGCACCACCTGTATAGGGTTTCAACCGATCATCCATCATTTTTCCTGGAAAACATCCACCTTCGATTGTTATTGGCTACGTCGTGCACTTTACCGTCGGCATCATGCTACCATGGTTTATCCCCTTAGTAATATGCATTCCAATCCAAGGCATTAGGCTGATCAACTTGTGGCAGTAGTCCCCAAATTCATCACTGTATTCATGTGCACCCTGTTTTATCACCCTGGTTTTCTTATCAAGAAAATCCTTCTTGATTTCATCCTCAAGCTTCTTGACTTCTACTTCCAGCAGAGTGCTTTTCTCCTTTAATCACACCCTTTCTTTCATGAATTCTTGGAGCCTAATATTACCCTGTTGGATTTCTTCCTCAGGTCCCAAGCATTCTGCTTTGTTCAGCTACGCGATCCATTCTTCCAAGGCTCCATGAGCTGTCATATCTACCAGTGTTGCTATGTGTGGACTAGGGATTTTATACTCTATGGGAATTATAGCATTAACTCCATACTCCAACCTTGGAGGCTTCTGCTCCACCAGTTTCTTGCACATTGTCCTATAAGCCCACAGAACCACTAGTACGCGCAGGTCCCAATCAGTCCTCTTCTCATCATATACCTTGTTTAGTGCTTTGAATACTTCATTAAAGGATTCTACATGGATAACCTTCTACCCACTCGTTCCTTCCATACTTTGTTGTTCCAACCTGAGGGGTTTTTCACGCAATTGCCTTGCCTGCACCTGCTTACTGACTATGTCTCCTAACGTGAATTTTGTATGCATCCTCCCGGGTTTTATAACATATGCCTATATCCATCTAGACAGGTGTGCGCACGGAACGTTCTGGCCATCATACTTATCTTTTAGTTGCATCTAATGCTTCCCAAAACATATGCGCATCATTCTCCTACATTCGCACCAGTCCTCAAAGTTTCCTTGGTGCGTACCCCACCACCTTGCAGGCATAGCACGCAGTACCCATTTCAAAGCATCGAAACATTGCGGTTCCAGCACTTGTCTTTCGAATCTATTCAGGAAGGCATCTACCTCACTTAGCCCATCATATGTAGGAAGATCCCTTACCTCTGTCAATACGCAAAACAACGATCTCATCATCGTGTTACAGTTCAGGGTGGTTACCTCATGTAACTGATTCTTCCATCGCTCTATATCTTCATCTGAATCCGATGTGTATGAGCTTTCACGCTCCGTTGAGATTCATCCATCCGCGGTGGGATTTACCCAGCCTTTCTCTCACACAGTTATCTTGTAGATGAAGTCCAAGTCATCTTCACTTTCATAGTCGTGCACCGGCACCCTGTAGTGCGATCCTTCTGCAGGTCCAAAGGTACAACTACGCGTAGAGAATTTTTCTCAAAAATCATCTTGCGCTTCTTCAGATTTATCACCCCATTCATGTTAATGGCCTAATGTATTCCTAATAGTGCAGGTTTGGAATTTTTGTCATCAACAATCTCTATCACTTCAAAATCTGCCAGCGCGCTTGCTCCTTCAATGTCCACTGTGATTCTCTACAATCTTCCCATAGGTAGTATCTTTTGCTGGTTAGCCATTCGTAGTTGGATAGGAGACCATTGCAGTGTAGGCCTTCCCATGCACTCCCTTATCTACTTCCAGAACGTTCTCGTCTGATCCTAGGTCCATAATCACTTGGTCCATCTCATATTCTCCAATTTGCGCGTCAATCTCATTTCTCTTCCCATCCTTGCCGCATGTTTTCCGATCTTCTGGACTACGTGCGATTCTCCTGGCACATTCCCAGCGCATCTATTTATAAGTTCCTACAATCCCTTTACATACTTGCTATCGTGTAGTAGCTTCATGCATGTTTCTAAGAACACCATGAGCATCAAGGGGTCCATTTCCGACTCTGGTTTGTCTTTGCTTCCTGAAGTGGAGGCATCAGCGAAGCTCTTCCTAGCTTCCATGAAGGTGTCCTTAGCGCGTTCCAAATCAAACTTTGGTTCTCTCGTTAGAGCCTTATGAACCTAAGTACTATCTTCAGGCTACTTGCCTTTGTCATCTCCCATCATAATTCCACTTTGAAAAACAATTTTCACATTAGGGTCTTCCTCGCACAGTTCAGACCTCATCATTTGCAAGTTCTGAGTCGGGGGATGTTGTAGTGCTCCCTGCGCAGCCTTGCTATTAGTGTGGAACAATCCTCCATCTCATGATAAAACAATATACAATACAAGCATGATGGACTCATCAGATTCATACAATCATGGGCATAATGTCTTGGCCCTCTGCAATTGTAATATATCAACTGTCTGCAACCTCTTCCAGGTCCTCCTCCACCTCAGCCTCGTCCACGCCCCTGAAATCTAGTTTGTGTCATCCATGCATTTTGGTCAAGGGGCCATGTTTCGGCCTGAACTCTGCAGCTGGGAATCTTATCCATCATCAACACATAACTTTTGCAGGTGCGCTCATCATGTCCCACTGTTCTACAGAAATTACAGAACAACTGTTGTGAATTCTGTGTGTACTTCTGCAACAGATGGCAGTTGTCTGTAGCATGCTTTCCTCCTATTTGAAAAATCGCACACCATAACGTAGGCACCGTGCCAAGTCTTGCTTATGTCTCTAGTCTCAACGGAATTGGTCCTCCTCCTGTGAGGTAATTCACAAACACTGGGTAGTGATCCTTTTCATGTCCCTAGCTCTTGCACTTTACGCACCATACCTCATTGTGCACTTATGGGTGAGTTGTCCTATCTTGTTTTTTACTCTACATCTCAAGGCAAAAGTTTTTCAACTGCACGTGGATCTGCTGAACTCCCAATTTAGGATCTTGTATCGAGGTTTCATGTAGCCTCATCATGATCTCCAAGGCCTCGACCTCAGTTGTTAGCCTTTGTTGTGACATCACATTCCTTAAATGCGGCGTTAGTGATGTTACAAACCATTCGCGGTGTTTTCCATCAATCAAAGTCATATTAGCTTCATGAATTATGCACTTTAGTCTCTGATCCAACTCCCAATGAGTCTCGCCTAGTAGCATCATGATCTCCTTGAACCCAATGATCGACTATGCCTCTGACTTCAGTATGCTAAATTCTTTGTTCAGCGCAGTTTGAATGTCTGCGATCCTTGCATTCGGATTGTCATTAGAATGCTTAATGTACTAGGTCAGTGTGCGATCCTGCAGAGCGTTGACCAATGTTGATTTCTTTATATTGTCATCCGTGACTCCCTGCGCTTCCCATATAGCTTTTATCATGAACCAAAACTAGTCCGGATCTTCATTTCCTACTCCCTTGAACACTGACAACTTTATCATGCTTGTCATATTAACTCGCAGTGGTGGTAGAGGTGGTATGGGCGAAGATGGGGGTGAGGACAGCGAAACTGGTGGTGGTGTGGGTGGGGGTGGTATGCACAGAATCCTTTGTCTTATCAAATTGATCACACTTCTTGGTGAGACCTTCGCGAGCTCCTCCTCGTCCCCTCGCGGAAGTGAAATCAAGGGGCTAGTTTCTAGTTCTGCACTACCTTCTTTTATGTAAATTCTCCCACTTCACGTAGCCCCAAACATCAATGTATTTGCATAACCCGATTTTCACACAGTAGCATTTTAATCCAAGTGTTCAAAGAGTTAATGTACTTACCTCAGAGTCCTTTGAGGAAGCGTCATTCTGCCTCACTATAGCTGACTGAAGTATCTACCGCGAACTCAGTAATGAATCCTCTGATAATTCAATCGAGCCAGTGATCAACAGCACATGTGATCTTATCTTCTGATGCTTCCAATCTGCACACGAACTCTGGGGTCCACACAATAGGTCTGTCGAGCTTGCACCTTTCTTGGCTATCTGCTAGCTTTGCGATCCACTCGTATAGCTCAGTAGGGAAGGATGTGAAGAAAATTTTGTAGATCTCTGTGTACAGGTAGTAGTCTAACCACTCTTCTTTTGATAGCCTTGGATTCCTATTCTCCTACATTGCGAACTCGTGAATCTTCCTATCCAACCAATCTTCAATTTCTTTCTTAGTTGGATTCCAGTGATATGACATCAGACATCTCTATGCAGATCCTTGTCCCAACAATGGAACCATTTGTTGGCTTGTTGGGGCATGACCCAGGTTCAGAGTTAATTAGCCAAATAAATCCCTGTACTACTGGCCCTTTCGGCAATAGTCCGTGAAGCGTGGGCTAAGGTCTCACCCAAAGTAGTATGGGGTGTGTTGGAACTAGGTTTCCGCACCCTTGAGATGTCTGAGGGGGTTGATCCGGTCCAACTATGAGTCTTTTCACACATGTTACTTTGTGCACTTCCCTAGCCTTCGCACCCTCATATACTCACCTTCATGCAGCCCTAACTAGGGGTTGAGGGGCTTCCGCACTGCTTGTAGCAGCGATCTGCACTATTTCCCTAAGTCACACCTAGGATCTTACTTATCTTCTTATACGAGTTAGTTATCTTC
This sequence comes from Pinus taeda, assembly GCA_000404065.3. Lineage (NCBI taxonomy): Eukaryota > Viridiplantae > Streptophyta > Pinopsida > Pinales > Pinaceae > Pinus > Pinus taeda. The sequence goes on along the minus strand of APFE030871368.1, from coordinate 36,654 downwards.
GTGTAAACAAATGCCTTATGTTATATTTACTAATTCAACACATTCATATGAGTTCACACCATAAATAAATAGTATATTTGCAATTCATACCCAATAATATATAAAACAGGAAAAGATACATAGAAATATGGTAAAACTTCTCTTTTATTAATTCTTCCAACGGTTACAAACTCAACCTACCCTACACACTCAGCTGCAGGGGTCCGCTCACTTTGCTGCAAACTACTAGGCCTCTGCGCACTCAACTGCAGAGCCTTCTCCTACTCTACAACCCAAAGACACGACTTACACTTCGACTCAATTCTTCATCAATTCCTTAGATTCATCATGCTTCATTCTTATTCCTACACTTAGAGCCTCGCTTTGTTTATACAATCCCATGGTCCACGAACCTGTAGGTTTTAACCCCGTACAGAAATTACCTACATACGAATTCTAAATCACAAGAAAAATAAAAATGCGAGAGCATAACACATAAACACATATACACAGAGATTTCCCACTGGATCTCAAAACCGAGACTACCAGCTTTATTTTTCATTATATCCTTTCAATGTTACAATACATATTTATACATGTCGAAGCATCCAATACCATGGACCGAAAAACATCTACGTCCAATACCATGGACCAAAAAACCATCGATCCAATACCATGGACCGAAAACCATCGCGTCCAAAAAACAATGTGCGAAAATCATGCACAAAACCATAGGTGGGTCCGCCCAACCTAACATAGGGTCCAAAACCAAAATTTTCGGGGGCGCTGCCCCAGACCCCATAAAGTGGAGTTACGGGTACCCCTCAAACCCCCTGTTAACTATGTGGAAAGAATATAACACAACCCAACAGAACCATGGGTAGATCTTTCGAACCGACATTATATTACAAAAACAAGGGTGGAAAACCCTATGACTCTATTATTACTTCGCTCTCCACGCCCTCAATTTGTGGAGTCTTTATAATGGACTTAGTCAAAACTTGGGCTTTAAGCCCCAAAACATGCCTTGGGGGGATTCCACACCCAACAATGCATTGTCTTTCCTCTTTATAATTTGCATGCGCTAAAATTATTTGGTTTGAGGCTATGGAGTGAGAATATTTACCTATACTGATAGCCAAGTGCTTGAACATACTGCACTTTGCTTCCAAAACATCCAATTTATGCCTTTGTTGGACCAAGAGATTCATAATTGTCACATTTCATGTGGAACATTGATGTTTGTTTTCATGAACCTTGGAGGTAATTGAAAACAAACATCTTCTATTACATTGAATAAATTCATTATGTCTTCGAGTAGTTATCTAAACCTCGTGAATTTCCTTGTAATCCACAAATTTTGATCCCATAACAAAAATAATCGAGGGTTGTAGTCATATTGGAGCCAAATTGACCAAAGCTAATTCTAACAAATAAAGAAAATCTTGAACTTGAAAAACCTATAATTGATCTGTAAACTACCATGGATATTTCAATGGATAATTCGTCACAGCAGATCTAATAAACCATCCTAGATCCATCTTAACCACGGACCTATCAAGCATCAATAGGGATCAAATCTCTCGAGGTGCAAACCTCTATTTTGAGTGCAAAACTTGAGGAAAGGTTTGAACCTAGAGAAATTTGATCTCTCTCGACACTTGATAGATCCTGAGTTAAGATGGATCTAGGTTGGTTATATAATACTATCTAATTTCTATATTTGTATCTATGTCTCTTTCTTATTCCCTCTCTTTATATCACTGCCCAAGTATACACACACTCTCTCCATATCTCTCTCTCTCTCTCTCCCTCCCCCTTCCTCTCCCTCTCTCTCTCTTCCCCTTATCTCTCTCTTCACCTTCTCTCCCTCTCTCTCTCTACTTCTCTCTCTCTCTCTTCCCTCCCACTCTCCTCTCTCCCTCACTCTCTCTCCATTTTTCCCTTGTCACTCCCTCCCTCTCTCCACCTTTCTTCTTCTATGCCTTTCTTCTTCCCTCCCTATCTCTCCCCTTCCAACTCCATCTCACTCTCTTTCTCTCTCTTGAGTCCTCTCTCTCTTCTTTCCTCTCTCTCCCTTTCTCTCCCACCTCTCTCTATCTCCCCCCCCCATCACTCGCTCTCTTATCCCTTCAACACTGTCACTATCTCCCTCCCTCTGTGATCTGATTGGGAAAATTAGTTTTGTTGTGCTAAATTCCTCTTCAGAATATGTTAAAAGTGCTTAAGTATTCATGAGGTTAATTGAAAGTTTAATCATGAGTTTTTGAGTGCTTTTGTGTAAATTTTAGGTGAAAATTAGCATAAACAAATGACTTAAAAACAACATATAACACACATGAACATCACCAAAAATAGTATCACAACAACACATGATGAAGGAGTCCACCCCTCCTAGGCTACGTCTCCTTGGTGTTATCTGGGAATAGTGTCCACTCGGATGCTGCTATTCCCACTAAGATGGGTGGCTATCTTAGAAGCAAACAATCAAATTCTATTGTTGTTTCCTTTTATTAAAATAGATGAGAAAAGAATCAAGAAGACCAACCTGAGTCTTGCGTTTGATTTCCTTTCCTTCCTGATAGAGCTTCGCCGCTTCCTCTTTGTCTTCCCAGCTTCAAAAAAACCTATGGAATCACGGCAACATACTACTATGCAAGAAACAAGGATCTAAATTCATAAATAATACAGGATCAGATGTTTATTAACCATATACATGCATATATAAACAAGTACACAAGAATATGGAAGGAAACAAGAATAGCTTTATTAAGATGAAAAGTAGCAAGAGGATTACAACCATGTGCTCTGACCCAGCATCATCCTCCAGCT